>PITB01036312.1:0-11625 GCA_004024585.1 Paradoxurus hermaphroditus | reverse complement strand
GCTAACCTCCACCCCATGCTTCCAATCCAATCTCCGTCACTCTTCTCTGTTATTTCCCATAGCACACTCATCTTCTAGCTTCCAACTTATTTATAAGGCTTATTATTTATTGTCTGTCTTCCCCTACAAGGGCTGAACTTTTTGTTTATATGAACACTGATCCATCCCCAGCATCTAGAGCAGTACCTAGTCTTCTGTTTGTTCCCAAAAGATAATTTTTAATAAATAAATGAGTGAATAAAGCTGCCTGCTTGTTTCAATCTTTACCATTCACTTGGGAATCTGGTTTCTTTTAGGGTAACCATGCAAAGTAAGAATAAGAAAACCTAAAATAATTATAGGACCTTAAAATGGTTCCGCTGGAGCATTTAGAGTTACACTATCAGATAAATATTCAAATTGTTAAGTTGTTCCTATTTAGTGTTATTCCTAAGCACTCTTCTTTCTATCCAATCTTGACAGCAAAAATACTTTTTAATTGGAAAACTAGGTTTCAGTCTCCTCACCTGTAAAATGAGGGGACTGGCTAGGTCACCATAATGATCTCTTCCAAAGGGTTTCAATTCCACACATGATTTTCAGAGGTTTGTTCCAATATCACAGTCAGAAATATTGCCAGTCCTAGCTCCTCACATGATCTGTAGCCTGGCCTGTGTTTGTATAAAACTGCCTTTGATTCATATTCTCACCTTCTCTGGATTCTTGCACAAAATATGAAAATCTAAGTTTATAAATACCAGCAAGAAAAAAGATTTGAGAGGCTTTCCTTAATTTGAGAAAACCTCTGAATTTTAGAATTATTAAGATTCTAAGATAGTGAAATAGACTCTATCAATAATGACCATGTTCTTATTCATAAAACAAGACTACTTAGAAAAATTCCAGGGGTGCCTGGGTGGCTCAGTGGGTTAAGTGTTCAACCTTGGCTTAGGTCATGATCTCACGGTTTGTGAGTTCGAGCCCCACATCAGGCTCTGTGCTGACAGGGTGCCTGGAACAGGTTCTGGGCTGACAGGGTGGACCCTGGAACCCGCTCTGAGTTCTGTGTCTCCCTCTCTTTCTGCCCCTCCCCCTCCCCTGCTCACTCTGTCTCTTTCTCTGTCGCTGTCTCTCTCTCTCAAAAATAAAGAAACATATTTTAAAATTAAAAAAAAAAGAAAGAAAAATTTCATGTGGCAACACCTGACTGTAGTCAGTTTAAGAGAGGAGGGATTTCTCCTCTTTTTCTGCCCTTCAGCCTCTTTTCTGAAAATAAATGCATTTTCTATTCTATAACATGGTAAATTCCCAAAAGCCCAGTTCCCATCATTATTTCCTATGATTATTTTTTTAGTTTATTTATTTATTTATTGAGAGAGAGAGAGAGAGCATGAGTAGAGAAGGGGCAAAGAGAGGAAGAGAGAGGATCCCAAGCAGGCTCTACACCATCAGTGCGCAGCCCAACACAGGCAGGTTTGAAGTCATGACCTGTGAGACCAGGCGACCTCGGCCAAAACTCAAGAATTGGGCACTTAACCAACTGAGCCACCCAGGTGCCTCTAATTTCCTATGTTTTACTATTCCTTTGAGGACGTCTATTCTCTAGTTTTGATGGCTTCACACAGCTAGGCAAAAACACGAACAGATACGAAATTCCCAAGTTCAACAGCTTGTAGCACCTTTTAGAATCGTTAAAAATGCATTAAAAGAAAGCAAAACACTTCGCTACAAATAAACCACTGCTTGACTTACCGTGTAGGAAACTGTGACTTTATTACCAAATGATACATATTTAATATACCCTCTGTATTCCTAAAGCAAGGTAACCTCATGTCAAAAAAAAAAGAGTTAACAAGTTTTCCATATATTTCAACGCTCATCTTCCTCTGTCTTTGTCACTCGGTCTAACTACGAAAATAACATTTTTTCACACCTTCAAAATTCGAGGAAATATTACATCTTAAAGCCTGTGCATTTCAGTTACTGCTTGATCAATGAACAATTAAATCTGTTTAATATGTTACAATGATCTTCACATTAATTTGCCGGGAGTAAAAACAAGAGCTCCACACAAGATTGATCAAATGACTTTTAAGTCTCCAGTGCTAAATCGCTTCTGAATACAAATGGAAGTGCATTATAGCCACACGAGCTCGCGATGAATCCCTAATGAGCAGGTGTCATCGTGATGATTACAACACACAATGACACCCCCCGCAGATTCGAGGACTGCCCAGCACTCTGCATTTGAGATCTGGCACTGCAGCTCCTGTACATTCTTTGCTGGATCAATTCAAGCCTCATTTATGGGGCGCCTGGGTGGCTAAGTCGGTTGGGCGTCCGACTTCGGCTCAGGTCATGATCTTGCGGTCTGTGGGTTCGAACCCCGCGTCGGGCTCTGTGCTGACAGCTCAGAGCCTGGAGCCTGCTTCGGATTCTGTGTCTCCCTCTCTCTGTGCCCCTTCCCCGGTTCATACTGTGCCTCTATGTCTCTCAAAAATAAATAAACATTAAAAAAAAAATTTAATTCAAGCCTCATTTAGACCCTAAATGAATGTATTTTGGATAAATGTATTTTATAAATTGATTAAATGTATTTTATAAAAGGATTTTTTTTTTGGTAGAATTCTCAAATGTCCCTGATTCTCAGTCAAAAATTATCCTTTCCCGGCCTGGGGAATGCCAGATTAAGATTTCCAAAGACCTGATAAGAATTCAAGTTCAATGAACCACCGTGTCCCCTCCTCCTCCATAAAGTATCTTGAATTCTTCCTTCCAAAGGCCACTTTAGTACAAAGATTATAATGGCATAAAATAAGCGCCCAAGGAAAGAGAATTTTAAGGCAGTCTGCACATCAAAACTAGTACTTCTTCACTCATTTATTCAAGAACAAGGATTTCTAGAAAAAGAAAGAATGTCAAATCCTCAGTCATTTTTATCAAAGCTAGACAAGCATGCTGTTTCCTAATGGTTTTCAATTTTTCAGCAGTTCCGAAGTTCTTTTCTGCTATCCGGTTGGCATCCCATTCACTATTGCTATGGTGTATTATTGTCTTCCCCCATAAAATCAAATAAATGAGAAAACGCTCTCCCGATGCTTAAAAAATTTTTCTTGTTAGAGCCAGCAAAATGGATTAAGAAGGTACAAGAGAAAAGGCAGACGGCTCACAAACTTCACACTCCTTAGGAAAAAAAAAGACAACTGATTATCAAAAATCAGCCAAACATATGTCTGGGAGAAATTCGAGTGACTGCCAGGTAAGGTACAAATTAAAAACAAAACCGGTATCCATGTTTACCAGTGAGGATCGGTTAGTTTATGCTGTGGTAACATAAAATACTAAGATATTAAGAGTTTAACACACGGAAGTGTGACTCACCCAAAGTCCTCTGCTGTCTGTCCTGAAGGCATGGTCTCTGACTGCCTTCATCTCGCTGTTGCGGGAGGTCATCAAGACGACGTGACCACCGGGTAACGCGCGAGCTGGGCAAGGCGCTCAGAGCCGCCTCCCTCCCTCCCTGTCCTCGGAGTGCGCGTTCTGCCCACCTTTCCCACAGTGGGAGCTGTTTTCAAAAACGCAGCCTCGACACAGCAACGTGTTACTGAGAGCATGTGGGTAGTAAACCCAGCTGAATCCAGTTCAGGCTCTACCGAAACTTCTAAGATTCTGACCGGCAGGTGCGGAGATCAGCGCGTCCTGCAGCGGCGAGAGACAAGCCTCAGAAGCAAGTTCCCTTGCTTATTAAAACTGCCACCAGGGCACCTGAGTCAGTTAAGCCTTCCACTTCGGCTCAGGTCATGAGCTCATGGCTCCTGGATGAGAGCCCCAGGTTGCGGCTTTACACCGACAGCAAGGAGCTTGCGGAGGATTCTTTCTCTCCCTCTCTCTGCCCCGCCCCAACTTGTCTGCGCACGCACAGTCTCTTTCGCTCTCAAAAAAAAAAAAAAACCAGCCACCTACCAATCTGGAGTGTTCTTCCTCTTTCGTCGTCCCTCCTTGGTCTCAGTGTACCGAGGACCAGTTTGCAGACCAACACTCACAGCACCCAATCACAAAGCAGGAAAGGCGTGCCCTGGGCAGTCTCATATGGGTAATTTAGTACTTCGGCCCCAAAGTATCGCATGGCACCTCTACTCACATTTTATTGGCAAAAGAAGTCACCAGATCACGCCGAACCTCAAGGGGCCATGGAAATACAATCCCTTTCTACTTCTAATCCCAACCTCACGTGCCTGGAAAAAGAACCAGAAACACTGGGAGATGACCCAAATATTTTCCACAACATGGAAATCAGATGAATCAAATTTCCCTTCTAGACATCAAGCTATACTTTCCCCACCCTATTTATTCTGTCATAATAAATAAATGTATGTGGAAGTCTGGAATATAAATTACGATGGAAATATCAATGGAGCAGATAGGTAAATTAATATTTACATAAAAGATAGTTAGGATTATTTTATACTAACCTAAAGGCATATAAGAAAAAAAGAAATTGAGAGATACTTTTCAATGAATTTTGATAGGTAACATTATCCTCTTTTATTAAAGTGAACCAAGAAATGATTGAGTTGAGAAGTGTATAGAAATGAAAATGTAAAGCAACATTCATCCTTCTGGTCCTAAATCCAAAATTATTATGATTTTGATAAAGTGTATAACTCGGTTTTATGCAGTTATCAAGACAGATGTTTTATTCAACAATAAGATCATTTGCGAGAAAAATCGAAAATATATAATTTTACCACTAGGACTATCTGGATGCACAAAGATTTTTTAGAGCATAATTAACAACAGAAATCTTTGCATATTCTTCTGTATCATCCAGTACCCTATAATTGATTGTTTTTATTATTCAGTGAGTAGTCTTAGAAGAATTAAAAAGTGTATTATGTCATCAGCAGTTTTAACAGATGAAAACATTGGCACTATGTGTGTGAAATAAAAATATGGTATGAAAACAAAGGGTAAGAAATGCAGAACAAACAATTTTTACTATGTACTATGGCAAAAGTACTTCTAAGAATTTGAAAAACTTTTAATTACAACTTATGTAAACACCGTCATTAAAGAACTCTGTAACTTCTGTAAAAGTGGACAGAGCAGAACCTAAACAGAAAAAGACTGAGTGGGATCAAAATGAAATTTGTTTGAATTTATTATTGGTGAAAATCAGAGAAAAAACTAGCAAATAGAGAGATGAAATACTTAAAAATACAAGAAATGTGAAACGTGCCTATAAATTGATTCTTACCTTAGTAGATATATTGTTATCCATCACAAAGAGTATTATCTCTTTGCAGTGGTCGCTTTGTGAAGCAGTGTGCTCATTCCGGAAGCACAATCTCTCAGTCCCACTTGGGATTTCCTCTGTTGAAAATGCCAAGTGCAGTGGCGGTGGTGGTATTACTTGGTCTGTGAACCCTGTGTTTTCCTCAGTCCTGATTTCATCAAATCAAGAAAGGTGTGGGGCACCTGGATGGCTCAGTCAGTTAAGTGTCCTACTGTTGATTTTGGCTCATGTCATCATCTCGCAGTTGGTGAGATGGAGCCCCAAGTTGGGCTTTGTGCTGAAAGCATGGAGCCTGCTTGGAATTCTGTCTCTTTCTCTGTCTGCCCCTCCCCCACTTGCTCTCTATCTCTCTCTCTCAAAATAAATCAAAATAAAATAAAATAAATAAATAAAGAAGGAGTTAATAAGTTGGAGATCAAGGAGACGGGGTAAGCAGGACAACAAAGGATTTAGAGATATACTCTTAGGAAAACTGAAGAAAGTTCCTGGGGATATTTAACCCAAGGGGGAAAAAAGCCACGGGATAACATTATGGCTCCTTGCAATATTTAAAGAAATGTATTGTATAAAAAGAATTTGATTTACCCTCTGTAGTTGGGAAGAATAGATTATGATGAGAATACGGATAAATGCAAGAAATATCCATAACAGTTATAACTGACCAAAAAAATTGTTTGGTAGTATATTTTTTATAGAAAACTTTTTAAAAATTGGATGCTTTTCCTTTGGGGATGGTGTAAACAGAACATTTATATTGAATGGGAAGTTAGATGAAATAAATCCCATCATGTTTTCCAGTGCTCCAATGCTCTGATTATTATAATCTATACATTTAGAGTCTTGACACAATTCTTAGATAGAATTTGATTTGGGAGAAAAAAAATCATTAAGAGCCAAATTGGGTGATTTAAGTGGACAATCAAAGTGAGTTATACCAACGATTTTAGTATGTGTATGTTGTGGGGGAAAGTTATATCTTTAAATCAAGTGAGATCTTAAATTAATGAACTAATTTTAATATATTGTTTTAAACTGGCTCTGAATAGAATGCCTGAGTGTTTTGGGGGTTGTTTTGTTAGTTTTCTTGATTTGGGTGGTATTTTTTAAATGTATAACAGTCCCATACGCTACTATTTTTAAACATTTGAAATTTAGGGAAATGATTAAAACAATTTACATTCCCATCTCTCTAACAATAACCACTGTTATTTCGATTCATCTTTTTTCCAATCTTTTTCCTTTTGAGTGTACTTTTTACATATATCCAATTATTGTGATAATTATGCTCTGTTAAGTTGTAGCAAATGCTGAATTAGCAAATACTAAACGAAAGTCCTAGGGGACATATAGGGTAGGTTCCCATGAGCCTCCGGTCACAACACTGTCATCAACCAGTCATATGTAACCTTGTTTTATGTGTGTGTCAGTTTAAAGATACCTTATTTAATATATATTGTTGATACATTAACACGAGACTCACAGCCAAGAGCATTATTAACTCATACCTGAACCAAGATTATCTAACATGTTTATTTTCTCCATAAGACATATCACAGCCTTCATGTGCTTAGGAACACCAGGCAGCACTTCAGCAACACACTTACTGGCCATTTAAAACAGTAAAATCACCAGCAACAAGCACCCAAATGCAGAAACCATGTCACTAAATAGACCTCAAACAGAACACTGTTTCTAGCAGGAAAGCTGAACCAAGAAGAGAAAGCACATCTTGCTCAACCTCTGCTGGGAATGTGTGCATCTGGCGACTTGAGTTGTTCTCCATTCTGTACATGGCCGTGAATGACCGCAAAAGAGCTGCAGGTTTCGATTTTGGGACTACAGATAAATTTTAGGAAGTAGGTATGTTTGTAAATATGAAATCCACCAACTATGAGGATTGACTGCAGTTTGTATCTTGTCTCTTTCCATGTGGTTACAAAGTCTTCCTCAGAATAACTTTTAGTGACTACTTACAAGCTATCAAGTAGATATACTAAGCTTTCTCTATCCATATTTCAATTGTTGCACCATTAGCTCTACATGAGTTAGAATCCTGGAGTTGCAAGTCATGGCACCAGGTTTTGCAAACAGGTTTACAAAAATGAAATCTCTTAATTGACATAACCTGAAAAGTCCAGAGTTACCTCTGTTTGGCTTTAAATATGGTGAATTTGAGAATTCAAATGACATCACTGCGACTGAGTTTCCATCACTTAGTTCTGACCTCCCATGTGTGGCATCTGTCGTGGGCTTCATATGGTAGATAATGATGGCAGCTCCTTGCTCTGTATTTTCTTAGCATTATATTCAGCATGGAAGAGAGATGACCTTTCCCCAAAATCCTACTGGAACTCTTGTTAGATAGTTTTGGCCTGAATGGACCGTGTTCCCCTCTCCCTGAGCCAATCATGGAAGCCAGGGCAATTGGATAGTCTGATGGTCTAAGTCTGGATCATGTGCACCACCTGTGGAGCTGAAATGGGGCCACCCTCACCAGACCACGCTGATTCGGAAGCAGCAGATACACAGAGGGTGAAAGTGTGCTGAAAAGCAAATGAAATTGGTACCCGCTCGAAAAGATTTTCCCTGCACTTAAATATGGCACTACTATGCTCATCTTTCTGCAAGTAACTCCAAATATATTTTTAGGTAGTAAAATCACAATTTCAAATAGGATTATGGGATATTGGTATGGAAGAGCCTTGGGCTTTATCTAACTCACCTGCAAAGCAGTGAGCAACGATTGTCCTAGCCAAAGACCATCCAGATTTGTTGAAACATCTCCAGAGACAGTTAAGATTTGACAGCTGTAAATTCTCTCCACCTTTTGACTCTAGTTCTGCCCAGTTCCATGAGACGCTCCTATGCATACTTAAATTCTGTTCCTATTGTGTCCTCTAGGCTTCTTCTTTCGGGGTAAGTTTACAGCTCTGCCAACCCTTCCTCAAATGGCATTTCGGGCTCCCTCATCATTCTTGGAATAGATTCCATTTCATCCATTTTCCTCTTAAAATGAGAGGTCTCTAATATTTTGGTGATTAAAGTAAACAGTGAAACTGATCAGGATATTTTATATATATGTTCCCCAACTCATTGAAGACCTTGGTAAAGCTCTTTCTGTTCTTTAACTGGACCCTGGAATCCCACATAGAAGGCCCTTTTTCTGTTGGAATACCCTCACCACCATCTCTCCATGAATAAACCCTACCCACCCTTCAAGGCCTCTTGCATTTGCCTCTCCTCTCCAGCAAGTCATTCCCAGTTACAGCAAATTGAATCTCTCCCTTCTTTTAAACTCCTACCTGGTTTGTTGTTTTGCTGTTGTTTTATTATTAGTTTGCTTATCCCTCTTCTACGGGATATATCACATATCATACACTATCTTCAGGAATTATCTTAACCCTGTACCAAACTATAAGAGTCTCTAGAGAAGACCAGTGTATTTTACTTTTCTTACCCTTGCTCAGCACCACCAGGGCTTTAATAGGTATCATCTTCTGAAATGATAAGCCTATGCTAACAAGTATGCAGTAATGCAGGAGTTAATTAGTTCTACCTTAACTCTGCCTTACTCAACTTTTCACTGTCTTTCTCAAAGAAGTGAACTGAGTTCTTCCGTCAGAATAAAATTTCATTTTACTGATCACATTTTATCAACGTCAGGACTTTGCAATTTCTAGTTATAGTTTTCCTGATAACCTTAGAAGTTCCCATTTGTAAAATGCAGGTTTCATGAGAATAAATATTGTGTCTATTTTTCACCTTTTTATCTACCATACTTAGAGCAATGCCTGATACATGGTAGATTTTCAAAAGAAATTTTGTTGAATTAATTGTATTTGTAATTGTAACTTATTATAATGCAATTAAAGCTAGTCTTTTATATTCATATTCATTTATATGCTCTCCCTAACACATTTTATAAACCTTCTATGTTAAGTCCTACATGTATACATTTTTTCTAGAGACTTACAAAGAATACGAATACACTTATCATAATAAAATGTGACATACTATTCAAATTTAAAAATAATGATATCTTAGCAGATTGGTGGTTGCCAGAGGTAGGGTTAGAGGTGGGCCAAATGGGTAAAGGGGCTCAAAATGTTCAAATTTCCAGTTATAAAATATTTAAGTCATGAGGATGGAATTTACATCATGAATATTATAGTTAATAATATTGTATTGCATGTTTGAAAGTTGCCAAGAGAGTTTACATCTTAAAAGTTCTCATCAAATGCAAAAAATTCTGTAACTACGTGTGGTGATGGATGTGAATGACTCACAGTGGTGGTCATTTTACAAAATATGCAACTATCAAATCATTATGTTGTTCACATGAGACTTATTTAATGTCGTATGTTAATTACACCTCAATGAAAAAAGAAAGGATGGTGTATTGATTTGCAAGAACCTACATTAAAAACAAAACAAACAAGAATACCCTTTCATATATAGTATAATATATAAAAGTCTGTAGAAATTTCAAGCATTTAGGTTTTGATTTTTTTCATCCTTTTGTTCTACATATTTATGCAGACTTCTAAAGTGCATAATGAGAGGAGACGAAAATAGGCATTTCGTGTGTAACATTGGATCCCACACAAGCATGAAGGGTTGTGCCCACTCTGTAGATGGAGAACTGCATCTTCAAAGAGATACCATCCCTTTTCAAGTTCACACAGATAGAGAGGGAATCAAAGATTTCAGCCTGAATGAAGGTCTCTCTGACTATAAAAACCCAGGTCATGTCCCCTCTGCCACACATGTCTCATGGTGTCAGGACTTCAGCCATCGCCCTAGGAATTTGTACAAGTTAAGATACTGAAGAATAGGGCTTAAGACTGCTTTGACTCTATATATTTTTAATGCTTGAATAAATATGCATGGCTGAAATGAGAAGGCTTATCAAAATCTAAATAATATCAGAAAATTACCCACATTTTCTAAAAAGGCTACATAAAACATGACTATCTGGTGTTTGTAATTTACTATTTTTTTAATTTTTTCAATGTTTATTTTTTTTGAGAGACAGAGCATGAGCAGGGGAGGGGCAGAGAGGGAGGGAGACACAGAATCCGAGCTGGCTTCAGGCTCTGAGCTGTCAGAACAGAGACCGACGTGGGGCTTGAATCCACAAACTGCGAGATCATGACCTGAGCCGAAGTCGGATGCTCAACCGACTGAGCCACCCAGGCGCCCCTAGTGTTGGCAATTTATTGCTAAAAATCATGATATCATTTTAAAGATTCTGCTTTACACAAGAGATCATATAAAAAATTTAAATCTCACATTCTTTGCAGTTCTAAAAGATTAACGAGGAAATGGGTTGGTTGCTAAATTCTGAAAAAGCTCTCTCAATTCCACCTATACAAATGTGAATATTTTAAAACAAGTATCCCAGAGAGACATTCAAATCAAACCTCACTTCCTCCTACTCTTGAACTTGTCATCTGTCTTTTGTACATCTTCTGCCACAACACAACACATGCTTATTTTTTCGACGAGTAACATTTGGATGCTCATTTTCCTCTACTTGCTCCTGATTTAACCAGGATGATAACAGTCATTAGAAGCTCACTATGGCGCTCCATGCTTTGCCATCATTCCTATGATCCAGGGGGCTGCACACACAGCCCTGTAATTTACCTAGGGCTCACAACTCTGGTCAAGAGAGATGCAGCACAGCTGAGACTTAAGAATATTTATTAAGGCAGAAAATTTAACGTCAAGCGTGTATCTTTAATTGGAAGGTCATCATTACCTTCACAGCCATAATGTTATTTAGTGTGAGAATGGTTCTATAACTGGCTTAGTTGAAGCATCTCAACTCGCTGAGGTGTATACCAAAGATAGTTTAATGTGCCAGGAACTTGCACCAAGTCAGCTCTATGGAAACCCACCCTCAGTGGGCTACCTTCTGAGCATCTCAGTGTGGTTCCATAATTTTTTAGTCATTTTTAATAAGCAGTCTCATTTTGGTTAAAACGATGTCATCCTCTCCATTGTGAGGTTGCAATCCCTCTGGGGGGCGGGAGGGTCGCCTTATCTCAAGTAGCTTTCCTAGGAACTGGAAGTCCTTTGTGAGATCTGGTTATAATCTTTGACTCTTGCATCTCTTTGCCTACGCCAACAGCAAGCAGCTTCTAGTCCCATGTAACCCCTGACTTCCCACCTTTTTGTGCCTTTGTGCCCCAACAGCTCTGGCGTTTCTTACCCTGAGAACAAGGAACTCAGGAGGGCACTCTTTCCCCTTTCAGCTTCACTGTGCTACAACCATACTTCCCTCCCCAGTATCCCCCCACCTCCATGCTCTGGTAGTAACAGAGCAAGACCACAAGCTGGAAGCT
>PITB01036311.1:0-11625 GCA_004024585.1 Paradoxurus hermaphroditus | reverse complement strand
TGTATCCCCTCCTCCTCCCCCTCCCCCCCTGAGGAGCTCCTATGCATCCTTCAAAGCCCAGAACTCATCTCTTGGTGAAGGCTTTTCCAGACAGAACGAATCGCTCTCAGCTCGGCCCCAGAGCGGCTGGCAGAGAACAGGTTCTGAGCCCATAACTCGCGCCAGGCTCTGTCCTCACCCCTCCCATGGGCCACCTCGCTTAGTGCTCCCCACCACCCTGTGGGACAGAGACCATTGTCATCCCACTGTGCGGGTGAGGAAACTGAGGCTCAGAGAGGTGGTGTAACTTGCCTGAGGCCACACGGCCAAGAAGCAGGGCGGCCCCTACCTCCCTCTGTGATTATCCATACCTCCCATCGTCTCCTCAACTGGATGTCGAGAGTCTCAGGCAGGAATCGGTCCTAAGTCTTCTTTGCATCCCCAGAACCTACAACAGCACGGCTTGGCAGCATCGATGAAGGCGTCAGTCAGTTGATTCTCACCTCCCAGCCCCTCTGGCCTCCCCGCCGGGACGCCCTTCCTAGTCGTCTGCTGGGCCCAGTCCTCTTCACTCTACGACCTTCGGGGAGGCCCTGGGCTTCCCCAGAATGCCTTGCGCCTCTCCCCCAGCCTCTTATCTGCACCGGCTGAGGTGCGCCTTCCCAGGGGCCCGGGACCCGCCTCGCTCAGACCGTCCTCAAAGCGCCCGGCCTCCGCTTCATGGGAAACGCTTGTTGCTCAGCCGCATTGAACTTGGACTCAGCCCCGTTTGGATGAGTGACAAGTCCACCACTGATGTCTGGGGTCCCAGCTCTCCTGACGCACCGATCCCCGTGTCCCGCCCTGCACGGGGTCAGGGAAAGAGCAGGGACTCGGGTCAGCCAGGCCTGGGCTCACGTCCCCTCCTGCCACCAAGGAGCTGAGTCACCTGGGACAGGGCGGTTCATCCCTGGGGGCCCCAAACTCCCCACCAGGGGGACAGAGCGAGGGATGACGGAGCCCAGCGTGTGCACGGCCCCGCACACAGTAGGTGCTCAGTAAATGTGAGACCCCCCTCCCCGGCAAAGGCGGGCATGCCGTAATCTGCATCCAGTTCAGAGCCTTTGAGTGAACCCTTTATCCAGCAGCCTCACCCCTCCCTCCGAGGCCCCAGCCCCGCCCCCAGCCTCCCCTGCCCCCCTGCTCCCGGCATAATTTGTGCGGTTTCTGCAGGGGTCGCTCCATTATTACACAGGACGAATCCTTCAGGATGTTTAAACCCCGATCTTCTGTCCTAATTCACCCACATCCGAAGAGAAACGGCTGCGTTTGGCAAAGGTCAGACATAAAACACAGACTACGGGACAGGAAGGGGCGGCGAGGACCCAGTTACGGAGCAGGTCCCATCCGTTACGGGGATCGCAGGTGCTCCCCTCCAGGAGCGGGTGCTCTTCCAGGGCCGCGAGGCCGTGTGGTGGCACTTTTGTCCCCACTGCCTCGGAAACGGGTGATTCGGGCGCTCCTGAGAGTGAGGACACCCGCCCGGGATCGCGCGCAGCAGTAAGCGGTGGGGCCGGGATTTGAACCCAGCCCACTGGCTCCAAGGCCCCGGCTGCCGGCCCTCCTCACTCTCCTGCTCCCTGGGAACGTGCGGGGAAGATGACGGCAAAGGTGAGCCGACCAATCACTCGCCTTTGGGTTCAACACGCTCCTCTGGTCATTTGCCTGTATTTGCATACCATGGCTCCGGAGGCCTCCGGTAAAGGCAATAATCAATTAATTAGTGCGACCGACCGGTGGGCGCTCCGCTGCTGACTGTTCTTAAACCACCGTAACACACAGAACGGATTCCGGACATGACGACCCGTCTCATCACCGGCTGCGTCAGCAGAGCCGACCGGAGAGACACGGTCCCCGCCATCGGCCCCGTGGTCAGGAGGGAGACGCTCAACAGAAAAGGACTCTCTAATTTTCTGGAACAAAGAGGCCACCGTTTGGGGTTCTTACGCCATAATTTAATCCGCCTCAGGAGAAAGAGGACGGTGAGCAACAGGATGGATGGCGGGCCTCTGTTCTCTGCAAACTCAGGGCGGGCGGAGCTGTCCCATCAGCCATCAGAGCCCCTGGGTGTTCAGACACCGCCTGCCGTGGGTTAGAGGGCTTGCCCGGCAGATCGAGGGCCGCTGGGGGGCCGCTGGGGGGCCGCTGGTCTGGCCCAGGTCACGGAGACCGCTTAGAGAGGCAACAGTCGCCCTTCCTGATCGGGTGGCCCGACCAACACGCCGGGGTCCCTCCATTAACGGGTCGCTCGGTTCCCGAGTGGCTGGGGTGGAGGAGGAGGCGGGGTGAGGCCTTGGGGCCATGCTACCCAAATGAGGTCAGGGCCTCGACCCTCCAATCCCCAGCACTGTTACGGGACAGGCGAGTGATGGCCGGTTTTCCGCCAGCCCCAAGGCCGGGTCACTTCCGGGCCCCCACCCTTCTGCCTACGAGCTGGTGAAAGGCTGGCGGGCGGGCGCGAGCGTGCCGGGGCTGCACAAATGAATAACGCGCAGAGGAAGGGAGGAGCGAGCGAACCGATGTGAATGAACGAAGGGATGAGTGAGGAGACCGGATGGGAGACTGGATGAATGCCCCGAGCAAGTGGCAGCGTGGGCCGCTCCCCGAGGGAGCCGAGCCTGCCCGATCGAACGGGCCGGGAGCTCACACCGGCTGCATGCCCGTTCTCCTTTCCTCGGAGGAGAGAAAACCGAAGCACAGAAAGGGTTAGCAACCCGCCTGAGGTCCCACAGCTAGCGCGAGGCAGAGCTGGGACTTCAACTTGGGAGTCTGGCCGCGGGGACTTCCCAGACTCGCCGCTCTGCTCGGGCTGGCACCACGGCCGGGGTTCACCAGAACTGCCTCCCCGTCGCACCCCTCCCCGCCCCCAGCTGACGTTCAGAACAACCTCATGGGATCCAGCTCCCAGGCGCGGCGGTGCTGGGTTTCACCGGCAAATCGTTCCTGTTGTCGTTGGCCGGGATCGGGCTGGAAGCGGATCTTGCCTTTTCCGTGACCGTTTCCAGCGGTTTTTTTTAGCGTGCTCGACTTTCTGCCTCTGCAGCGCGGGAAGGGCAGCATGACGCCTCCACCTGGGCAGGGCACCAAAGGGAGGGATCGGCGTCCTTGCCAGGAGGTGGCGCGGTCCACGCCTCCCGCAGCCCTGCGGCCGCCCTCAAAAGTCATCGTTTTTTTAGCCAGGAGACCATTTAGTTTCCGGACTCGCGTCTGCGTTGCATTTTCTCCCCATTCAGCATTTTAGGTGGGTGGGGGAGGCAGGGAGCCGGGCCAGGGAGAGAGGGGTGGGTGGGCCACATGACGACAGATTTAGGCTCCGCATCAGCAGCCGGAGCCGCTCCACAGTGAGACAAGGTTCCCTGTCAGCTCCTGAGCGCCCCGTGCCTAGAAGTATTCAAGTTTTTCCAGGACGGCGGAGAGGGCTTCCCGTATCACAGGAGGCGGTGGGACTAAGGTTTCCTGTGCTCATAGCCTGAATCCAAGATTTCTATTTCGATTCTCGGCTTCCCTGCGTGCCTCTGCGGCGCTCCAAGTCTTTCGCAGAGATCCCTAAATCCTAAGGTTCTGCAGGCCTAGGAGGCCGCGGCGGCATCTGTGATCCTGTAATTCTGGGATTCGGTAGAAAGACAAGATGCTCAGATCTTGCAATTCAAATATTCTGTAAAACGCATCTTGGAGTCTGCGAAAGACGTTCTAATTCCAAGAGTCTGTGCGTCTCAGAGGCTGTGAATGGTGCTGACATTCACAAAGGCGCCCACCGCGGGAGGAAAGGGATGGGCTTCTCACGTTTCGGTATCTTTAGAAGGAGGATATTTGGTCGTTTATCCCCAGGGACCTCTTGGCAGTAAGAAGTGGTAACCCTAGGGATCTCTATGGCATTCTCCCTCGCTCCCAACCTCTCCTGGCTCATTCCAGCCCCTCCCTACCAGGAGCCAGAGCCCTCGGTGCTGGCTGAAACATCCAGAAGCTCCCACCCCTACGCCTTCCCCACCCCCACCAGAGCCCGGTTAACCCGCCAGCAGGGACGGAGCCCCCTCTTGGTCCCTGACACTAGTCTGAAACTGAAACTGCTTGTTGGGACTGTCCCACGCACACTTCCCCTGGAGACCACTCCCCAGCTTGGAGGTCAGGCCTGGGGTGCCCTCTGCGGCTTCTCTCTCTCTGCCTGCCCCCAGCTCCCCGACCCAGGGAGGCAGGTGTGGGCTGTCCCCGCCCCCCTCTGTCCTGCCATGGGAACCTTCTCAGTGGGGGGGTTGTCACCTGTCATAACCCAGGTAAGGTCACTATTGGGACTCCTGCACTCACGCCTAGGTCTTGAAGCCCCAAGCTACAAAAACCATGAGAAAAACCCCGGGCACGGGCGCCTGGGTGGCTCAGTCAGTTAAGCATCTGACTTCAGCTCGGGTGGTGATCTCATGGTTTGGGAGTTCAAGCCCCATGTCGGGCTCTGTGCTGACAACTCAGAGCCTGGAGCCTGCTTCGGATTCTGTGTCTCCCTCTCTCTCTGCCCCTCCCTCACTCTCTGTCTCTCTCTCTCAAAAATAAATATTTAAAAAAAAGTTTTTAAATCCCTGGGAAGATGTGGTCCTGAACACTTTGGAGATTTTTTTCTTTCGGAAGGAATTATGACAATAGCAGGGACAGAATCTTTGGAGGCCAGCTCTAATTTTTCTGGTGCGCCTCACTCAAAATAAGCAGCTTAGGAAACTAGAAGGTAGGAGCCTTGCATTTCGGTTCTGTTTGTTTTTCCAGATGCCCTCGCCCTGCTCTGCCGTGAAGGTGTCTCCCTGTTCACTGTTCATCGGGGCGCTCTCCGCGGGCTCCTGCGGGTTCAGTTGGGTTTCTCGGGAAAGGAATGGGATCCGGAACGGGAGAAATGGGGATGAGGCAGGCAGGGCTGGAATTCTGGAGGAGACTGGATCACAGTCGGTCCTCCAGGACGGCCCAGGGGCCCCTCCCAGCCCAGCAGAGGGAACCCAGAACCCAGAGCCTGGCAGACTTGGCCGTGGGGAGGAGAGGAACAGGGCCGGGAGGGGCGGGGAGGAGGTGGATCTGGGGGGAGGGGGTGGCCTCCCCTGGCCCCGCCCAGGACAGCGGAGTTTCTCCTCCTCCCGGGGGAAGGCCCCACCCCTGCCTGTTGCCCCTGCCTGCTGCTCCCGCCTGGGTCCCTACCCGAACCCAAGGCAGCTGGAGGGGTGCCCGGCTAACCACATCCCTGTGGAGGAGGGATCGAAAGGCTGCAAAGGCCCCGGTGGCTCCTGAGAATGGGATGCCCCTGGGGGTGCTCGCCACCCGCGCTCCCCTCCAGTCCTGGCTCCCGGAGGAAGCCCCAGGCTGGGGCCAGAACTCGGGGCTCTGCCCCACCCACGGCGCAGAGGCTGGGAGATGCTTGCTGTCCGCGGGCCAAGGGCTCCTGCCAGGAACGAAGGCAGGAAACCGTGAGGGAAAATCTGATACCAAGAAGAAGGGAAGTTTTTCCCCAAGTTGTGGCCACGTGCCCAAACAGCAACGCGTGCCAGCCACGGCCGGAGCCGGGCAGCAGGCAGGGAGGCCCCCCCGGGTGCGCGTGGTGGCCGCGGGGTCCCGAACGGGGTCTGTTCTGGCCCTCGCGGTGGGGGGCTGTGGCTGGAGAGGGTCCAAGAGGCAGGACCAGCAGGGCCGGACCCCAACCGATGAATCTCAAAGAGCACTGGAGACAACAAAGGTGTCTCCCCTGAAGGAGAGAAGACTCGGGGGCCGTGTGGCACAGACAGGCCTGGGTTCGAGACCCAGAGCCTCCATTTGCCTCTGCAAGTCCCTTCTGCTCTCTGAGCCTCACTTTACCCAAATGGAAAATGGGGATGGTCCTGCCATCCAAAGTAGCCATAAGGAATTAATGATGTCGATGTTCTTTGGACGACGCTTAGCTCATGGTAAACACCGATGTTAGCTATCCATGGATTTATTTTTATCAGATACTGTCTATAGTAATAATACTATATATTATTATATAGTATATTTAATACTATTATTATTATATAGTAATATTTAATACTATATATAGCATATAAAAATAATACTATATTATTACCTATAACATATTTATTTATGTTTATATTTATTATTTACATGGTTATATTATTTCTATATTTTATTTCTATATCATAATGTGTTATGTATAAGTGTTATCTGGAGGTATATATAATATACGATCTATACAGTAAGATGCTATCAATCACTATTGATAAATTATTTATTGTTATCACCCCTGAACGGCTATGGGACACAGAGGGAGCAGATACGTGTTGTGTGGCCTGGATGTCACACACTCATTCAGTGCAGCCACGTCCCAAGGCCCCGGGAAGCAGAGGTGAGCTCGAATCCCGGGGCTTATGTGAGCACGGCCACCTTCTCAGGCGGGCACCTGAGAAAGGACGGCACCGCCGAAGCCGGTCGGCGGCTGGAGTGCAAGTTCCCTTCACGTGGGCCAAATGGATGGCGTGCCGCGCGCGTCTGAGCAGCCGGCAACGCAAGGACTCGCCAAGGTCACACAGGCCTGGGTGTGGGGCCACTCTTCACGCCCAGGTCTGGGCGCAGGCCGTCCCCCTGCGAACCCCACGCTCCCCGGCTCCGTCACCGAGTAGGACAGTCACTCGCACTCTACAGGAGGGGACAGACAGGAAGGAGCCACTTCAGGCCCTGCTAACCTGAGGGGACCACGGGACGGGACACGTTCTGACCCTTGGGGAGGTTTTCACGAGGCAGGAAAAGACAGTTCTTGATCCGGAGGAGGTGTTGTCTCTTCCTCGAAGTCCTGGTGGGAGACCCGTGGCCGGGGGTCACCTGGGCCCAAACCCCGGCAAAGATGGGGTTTCCGTCCTGAGCCCCGACCACACCTCGTCCTGCCCCTGGTGTCTCGATTCAGGCTGCACGCCCCAGAGAGGTGGGAACTGTTCTCCCCATTGCCTAGGGGAGCAAACTGAGACTCAGAGGGGTGGTCAGGTGCCCCAAGTCACACAGCATGTCAGGGACGGTCCCGGGACACCCCCAGACCTTTGGACTGTAGCCCCCATGTTCTATCCAGGGTGCCCGAGGAGCCTTTTCAGGATCCCTCAGTCACGTCTGCTTCGGGGTCTCTAATATCCCCCACTCCCACTCGGGCCACAAGTTATCTTTGGCTTGAAGACTCTCATATCCTGACTTAGGGACAAAAGACTTGGCCGATGCCCCAGGAACAGGAGAGGGGAGGGGAGCGGGAAGACGCCCCTGGAGTGCTCCCACCTAGCTGCCCACCCCGCCCCCCAGGTTCAGGTCTGAGCTGCCGCCCCTCGCCCAGCAGTGCCCCCCCCCCGATGGGCCCTGGGGGAGAGGCATCCAGCCCAGGCCCTTCACAGGGCACCTCAGGGCAAGGGACAGCAGAGCAGGGCCGGCTGGAGTGGGGAGAGAAACACCGTCTCCGAGGAGCCCCCACCCATGCTCTGCTCCGGAGACAGGCTGCTGCTTCCTTGGGAGTCTCTGTGTGTGGGAGAGCTGGGGGCTGTCTAAAGGGATCAATCATGGGTCACTGAGTGCCACAAGTGACAGGAACTAGCCCAGCTCGCAGGGACTGCTGCCAAACCCCATCCCCCAGCCAGGCCCGCCATCCCATTCCTGGGCCGTTGCTGCCATCGTGTGGCCAGATTCCTCCATCACAGCCCCAGGGCCACTAACTCCAAGATCGAAGTTAAGATCACTCAACTCCAAGATCCAAGGCAGTTCTTGAGATCAGCTTACTCGGCGCCAGGGGTCCATTTCACAGATGGGGAACCTGGATCACCCAGGTGGCAGCAGCAAAGAGCGAGTGACAATGGCAGGAAATTTGGAGTTCAACAGACCTTGGCAACAGCCAAACCCTCTAGGTTCTAGTGTGTCCAACTCACTTTGAATTTCATCCTGGAGACAATAGGCAGCAGGAGAAGGTTCTTTATTTTTTTTTTAACATGTATTTATTTTTGAGCGACAGAGAGACAGAGCGTGAGCAGGGGAGGGGCAGAGACAGAGGGAGACACAGAATCCGAAGCAGGCTCCAGGCTCTGAGCCATCAGCACAGAGCCCGATGCGGGGCTCGAACTCACAGACTGTGAGATCATGACCTGAGCTGAAGTCGGCCGCTTAACCGACTGAGCCACCCAGGCGCCCCGGGAAGGTTCTTGAGCAGGGGTGTGACCTGATCAGATATGCACTCCAGGACCCTCACTCTGGTGTCCGTGTGCAGAATGGCCTAAAGAACAAGGCAGGAAGGCCAGTTCACCTGCTACGGTCCCAACCTGTACAAAAAAGACTAGAACCCCCTTTCATCACAGTGACTTTGAGCCCCTGGAAAGAGTCCTGACTTTGGAGCCAGAGATTCCAGGGTTCAAACCCCAGCACTGCCACTTCCTGGCTGTGTGATGCCTTACCTCCAGCAGCCTGGGTTTCTCCGTTTGTAAAACAAATTTATTCAAAAGATCACTGGGAAGTTCGAATTCAAAAACTGTGTGTATTACACCTCGCGCCCCGTGGGTGTTCAAAAAAAAGATAACTCAGGGGGGGACCTAAATCTGAATCTGACCCCAGGAGCAGAGATGACCGCTCTCCCTGTCAACAGACAGTCAGTCATGTGAACGGGAATCCCGTGACCGTGACCCAGCCGCCCAGCTCCGGAGGAGGGGGGCCCGCACCCCAGCAGCAGGCAGCCTCGGGGCAGCTCCTGCCTCCTCTCATATTAATTGCATTTGCATCTGGAACAGATGGGGTGCTGGGACTCCCCCCCCCGCCAGCCACCACCACCATGTCTCACAGAGCATTGATCCAGGAGAAAATGGTGTAATTAAAAGAGAAGGAACGTAAAACAATCCCCTTAGCGGACCGTGCTGCCTTCCCTCCCTTGTAAATCCGTTAATGAACTGTAATTGCGAAGACAAACCCCGTATTGAAACCTGGTAACCAATTCGCCGTGGGGCCAGGGGACTCCCGTTGTAATCCAAGACCTGGGGGAAGACAGGAATGGAAAAAAAAAATCCTAATTAGTTCAGTCCTGTTTGTCTATACGGAAATCAAAACAACAAAAATATCGGTTACAAAGTAACTTGCCATCTGCCAATAGACTGTGGGCGCCCTGGGGAGACGCTGGTTTTGTTTCTTCCGGGGAAGTGTTTATAACCTTCTGTTAATCAAACTGAGAACAGGGAAAGATGTGGGAATTACGTGGAGGGAGAGGGCTGCGTGGCGACCTGCAGGAGGTGCGGGGAGAATCCGGAGGAGTCGGGCAGGGGTTCGGGGGGCGGGGGGAAGACCCCAAGATCTTGGGGTGGTCCCGCGGGAGCTAGCTCCCCGCCCTCATGCAGGGCAGGATGGGGTCCGCGGCGTCTATTCCGGACGGAGGGCTTCGGTCCTGGCTCTGACCCTGGCCGTCGGGGGTGTGGGTTGGTTCTGCTAAGCCTGCACCCAGACCGGATGTGATCGCGTGCCCCTCCTTCCCCCCTGGAGAAACCACCGCTCAGTCTTCTCAGTCCTGGGCAGGGAGTCGCGGGTCCCGTGCAGCCGAGCCTACCTGCCGTCCAGGGGACAGGCGGAGCCCCGGCCTGGCCCTTCTGAGTGTTCCGGCCGCAGTGAAGGTCCGGGGGCGGGCACAGGACTCCATCTGACCCAAGGAGGCTGAAGTCTGTGAACTCAGGGCTGGACGGCTGTGAGCTCGGGCCGCGGGGCCATCTTGAGAGGCGGGCCTGTCGCCTCCGCCAGCCACCTCCGTCCCGGGGTCCCGTTGACGCCCTTCTTGCGCTGAAGCTGGCTGGTGTGGCGTTTCTGTACGTGCAACCCAGAGCCCGTTCGGACCCACGGTGCCCGTGGTCCAGTCTCCGGGGCCCGGGGGTTGACCTGACCTGCTCCCCCACCACCACCACCCTGGTATTCTCCCTCCCGCCGTCGGATGCCTGGGGCAGGACTGTTGGAAACAGAAAGCAGCCCTCTCCGGCTCCAAAAAGAGTGAGTTCTGGGCACCTACCCCCTTCCGGGTATGTGCCCCGTGGAAAATCCTGAGGCTCAGCCCCAAGGCCCCGGCTCTCCCCAGCCAGCCCCGGCTCAGCCCGGGCAGGAGTCTGAGCCAGGTCTGACCTGTCACGAGGCCAGCCACAGCCTCAGGCCCGTCGGTTCTGGCCTCTGGGTCCTGGTCAGTCTCCCCGCCCAGCACCTTCCCCAACCCCCAGCCGGCTGCCCGGCTCCCACAGCCCCCTCTGTGGGGGTCCAAACCTGCCCCCTCTCCCTTGGGTGCCCGGGGTCCGGGCTCCTCTGGGACCAGGTCCACCTTCTGTGAGCCGTGGCCTGCTGACTGCTGGGAAGGTGACCGGGGAAGACACTGGCCACCGGCATCTGCTGAGCGCCTACTGTGTGCCCGGGGCTTAATGTTCCCCGGCCCGGGCGGCGAAGGCCTCCGCATTGGGTCAACCTAGGAATGGGCTCCCGCGTGGACTCGGACCAGGCCCATCTCTTGTAAAACGGGTCACACTGAGGCCACCATGTAGGATCACCGGAAGGATTTGCCCCCTCAGTGCCACCGCCTCCGCTCTCCCCACAAGTAAGGATTGGAACCCAGCCCGAGGCGGGGCTGCCTCGCTGCGACAGGTGGCCCCCCCCCGCACGTGACCCCGCGGGGCCAGCCCCAAGGTCGCCGCACCTCCTTGGGTGTGTCACCACCCAGCAGGCTGGGGTCTCTTCACTGCCCGCCTCACACCCCTTCCAGGGTTTGTGGGGGAAAGAAAATATGAATCCCGTTGCTAATCGGAGTCCCATCCTAATTTCTAATCACGTCGCCTCCTTACCCCAAACCCTCCCATGGCTTCGCACTACCCTCCAGGTGGAGTGTCTGCCCCATCTGGTCCTGGGCCTGCACTCTGGCCCCTGCCATGGGTAGCCGTATCCAGGCTCCGGGAGGTGCGCACACCTCCCTCCCCAGGGCCCTTGCACATGCTGCTGCCTCCACTTGACCTGCTTTCCCCCCCAACCCACCCCCTTACCTTCTTAACTCCCAAAGCGCCCTCAGATTCGTGCTCAGGTCCACGTCCTCCAGAAAGCCTCTCCCACCTCCCCGAGGCTTGATAAGACCTTCCGTTATATGCCCCTTGACAAGGCACGCTGAGTGCTCGGCCGGCAACGCCAGCCGGATTCCCTGTGAGGCTTTCTGTCCGATGTCTGTCTGCCCTCTAGACGGGGAGCACCGTGAGGACAGAGACTGCCGGGCGTTTTCTAGTTTACCCTGAGCGTCTGGCGCGTGCTCTGTCCTGGGCCAAGGAAGGAAGGAGGGCAGGAAGGAAAGGAGGGGGAAGGCGGGCTGAGACCAGAACTGCCCTAGAGTCCCGCAGCCTGACTTCTTGGTCCCTGCCCATCCCTCCGAGTCACAGGCCCCTTTCCAGCACCACCTCCCTCCACACGCCCCTCCCTTCCCGATTTCCACTGCGGGCACAGCCCTCAGATCTCTGCAAAGCCACCTCTCCCAGGGAGCCCTGGGGTGTGGAGGAGGGGGGTGTGGAGGAGAGGGTTGGAGGGGGTGTGGAGGAGACGGTTGGAGGGGGGTGTGGAGGAGAGGGCTGGAGAGGGGTGTGGAGAGGGTTGGAGGGG
>PITB01036310.1:0-11627 GCA_004024585.1 Paradoxurus hermaphroditus | reverse complement strand
TTCCAATATGTTAAAGCTATCATTGTGTTCTTTTCTCTGAATTATTTGATTCTTAAAAATGTATCATCTTTGGTGATGGTATTGTAAAGGGAATATTTTGGAATATAGGAAATTTTGGAATATGGGAAATAATTATTTTTGAAGCATCTTTAATTCTCTTGTTTTCTATTATTTTGAAAACTTAGAGTATTTTTTAAATAGACCAAAGTAAGATCTTCCAAATAGTAAACTTTAGGAAGACTTGTAGCAGCAGTGAGAAGAGCTTTAGAAGAAAATCTCCTGGTGATTTTAATTTTCTTTTCCAATACATTGTATATGCCATATTCATCTTTAATAACATAGATTTAAATACATATGAAACACAATTTATGTGAAATTAATCATTATGGAGTGAATTATAGTGACTTTTCATTGACAAAGACAAAAGAATAAATACCAAATTATAAGTGAGCTTTAGTTCAATGTAAACATCTTTAAATAGGAAGCAGCTGTAAGAATTTGTGATCTGGGGCTCCTGGGTGGCTCAGTCGGTTAAGCGGCCGACTTCGGCTCAGGTCATGATCTCGCGGTCTGTGAGCCGAGCCCTGTGTCGGGCTCTGTGCTGACGGCTCAGAGCCTGGAGCCTGCTTCGGATTCTGTATCTCCCTCTCTCTCTGCCCTACCCCTGCTCATACTCTGTCTCTATGTCTCTCAAAAATAAATAAATGTTAAAAAAAAAAAAGAATTTGTGATCTGAATATCTTTGTTGATTTTCTCTCAGTATTATGAAAAAATGATAGAAAATAAATCTCCTAATGGAAATAGCTCAAGAAAAAAGGTGGGGGAGACAGAGAGGGAGAGAATCTGTAATAATGTCAAAGCTCAAACCATTCAAATCTATAAAATATGTCAGATACATATTTTTACATGATAGCATATGTATTCTCAGATTTGAAGTGAATGGCACTAACTGCTATATACAAACAGCTTTCACTGAAAAAAAAATAATTAAAGACAAACCATTCTTGCCTCTAACACAAGATTTCTTTATATCAAAAAAGATAAAATTTAACTGATTTTGCCCACTGACAAAGAAAGTTCAAGTAGCCTAGAATTGTACATTTACAAAGAACCAGGGCCGAAGGGATCACTCAGAATAGAGCAGGACTGGTTCTTCATAATCATCTTAGTTTAAAAAATTCTAAAACAAGTTTTGAATATTGATTACACTTTCCTGCATCAAACTACGTATCCTAAGAAACGTTTTGAATGTCTCAGCAGTAATTGACTTGTCATTATCTGTCTTCTCTCCACAGTCTGGGGACCATGAATAAGTCAGGGATATCTACTGTGACACAGTTTGTCTTGTTGGGCTTTCCTGGTCCTTGGAAAATACAGATCATCCTTTTCTCAATGATTTTGTTAGTCTATGTCTTAACTCTGACTGGGAATATGGCCATCATTTGTGCAGTGAGGTGGGACCATCGACTCCATACACCTATGTATGTGCTTCTGGCCAACTTCTCCTTCCTAGAGATCTGGTATGTGACCTGCACAGTCCCCAACATGCTGGTCAATTTTCTTTCCAAAACTAAGACCATATCATTCTCTGGCTGCTTCACTCAATTCTACTTCTTCTTTTCCTTGGGCACAACTGAGTGCTTCTTCCTCTGTGTCATGGCCTATGATCGGTACCTGGCCATCTGCCGTCCACTGCACTATCCCTCCATTATGACTGGGCAACTCTGTGTCATTCTGGTGTGTCTTTGTTGGCTCACTGGTTTCCTTGGACATGGGATTACTATTTTCTTCATTTCTCAACTACCCTTTTGTGGTCCCAACATTATTGATCATTTCCTGTGTGATGTGGACCCACTGATGGCATTATCTTGTGCCCCCACACCAATCATAGAGCATGTATTCCACTTTATGAGCTCTCTTTTCATCATTCTCACCATTTTGTACATTCTTGGGTCCTATGCTCTAGTGCTCAGAGCTGTACTTCAGGTTCCTTCTTCAGCTGGGAGGCAAAAGGCCTTCTCTACCTGTGGATCCCACTTAGCTGTGGTGTCTCTATTCTATGGAACCATAATGGTGATGTATGTGAGTCCTACATCGGGCAACTCAGTTGCTATGCATAAGATCATCACACTGATATACTCTGTAGTGACACCAGTCTTAAACCCCCTTATCTACAGCCTACGCAACAGAGAAATGAAATTTGCCCTCCGTCAGGTCATTTGTGGAATGAGAATCATCCAACCTTCATGAAAAGGTTTTATGAAAAACAATGATTCTTTTTCTGAAAGTGGAACAGTAAGTAATCCTCCTCTTCCAATCCAAACTGACTTGGCTTTATCCAAACCATGATGGTCCTGTGGTGCAAAACAAAATTCATGTATTTGGTCATATTTTGATGTGCTTTTAGTTTCATAAATCTGATTCCATGGAAAGAGATTGCCACCCAACACAGAGAAAAAAATAACTCTTAAAAATCTCAATATTTACCTCCAGGAAGGTTTTCATTTTTTTCAGTATACAATCTCTGTCCATACAACTTGGTTAAGCGATATGAATCAAATTGGTTATTTGCTTACAAGGCTGTATAATGCTTCATTTAAACAAAAATTTTTAATGTTTATTTATTTTGAGAGAGAGAACTTGCGAGCAGGGGAGGAGAAGAGAGAGACAGAGACAGAGAGAGAGAGAGAGAGAGAGAGAGAAGCCCAAGCAGGCTCCATGCTCAGTGCAAAGCTGGACATGGGGCTCGATTCCATGATCATGAGAGCATGACCTGAGCTGAAATCAAGAGTCAAATGCTCAATCAACTGAGCCACCCAGTCATATAACACATAAATTTTGCCTGAATTTTTAGCAAAATACTCTGGTTTCTCTTCAGAATGTATAAATCTTACCTTTTACTGAATTTTTGGCAGAAACCTCACACACCAGTGTTAGCTACAGTAAGAGACTGTAACTCCAGTTTCACTATTCTTACTCATTACCCTCATCAACACGGTACAAGGGGAGGCTGGAAGTTTGGCGTAAGCCATGAGGAAAAATATCTTTGAATTGTCGGTTTGTAATTCCCATAAATAAAATGAGCCATAACAAGGGCAAATGAGCCATAATAAGAGCACCTGAATTCCCACGAATAATAGAGCAAATATAGAATCCTCTCGTTTAGCCTAGTTAGGGCTCATGGAAAATAACCAACTTGGACCAATCTTGAAAGAGATTTCACCCAAAAGCCCAAGTTGGAGAATAAGGCAACCCCAAACATGAGTCTATATGGAGTGGGTCACCAGAATCCAGGGATGAAAGAAGTCGTAAGTAGCCAACCAGTGAACCACTACATACATCAGGTAACTATAGTTTAGGGAGCTCTGCCTCGCCAAAAAAGAAAATATTCCGTGAGAGAAAAATCAACATACAAACTTCTGCCAAACAATAGGGCAACAATACCACTAAAGGAAAAGCCTTTCACCTTTATTTTTCTCCCACCTGAAACCTACAGTAACCAGAGGCAGTGCAGTCATGTGGGAAAGAGGAGTAAAAGGGCAGAGGAAAAGTAGTATATCAAGCCTGAGTCAGACCAGTCTTAAGAAATAAGTTTTAATTTGGATAAAAGATTAAAATTTTGCTTTTAGGCTATACTAGAATATCCAATATATTGACAAGAGGACCCTGTATTAATACTAAAAGTAATCAGAAAAGCTATCACAGTGGTCCAAGATATTTTTTTTATTTTTTTTTAACATTTATTTATTTTTGAGAGACATAGAGACAGAACATGAGCAGGGGAAGGGCAGAGAGAGAGGGAGACACAGAATCCGAAGCAGGCTCCAGGCTCTGAGCCATCAGCACAGAGCCCAACGCGAGGCTTGAACTCACAGACCATGAGACCGTGACCTGAGCCAAACTCGGCCGCTTAACCAACTGAGCCACCCAGGCACTGCCACAGTGGTCCATGATATTATCCACAGATGGAAACAACTAGAACATCAGAAAGTGTGTGAAGTATAAATGGTGAGAAAAAATAAAATTTCTTTGTGTTTATATCCCACTAAGTCCAAAACAATAAATAAAGTGCAAATGTTTTTAAAATGCTGTAGCCTAAAGAAGGAAGAAAACCTTCACCTGAAGACCAAAAGGTATGTTTTGAAAGTATTCTTGGGCAACTGGGCAGCACTATACTTCAAGGTAAATACAGGAACTAAAATAAAGGTAGAAAAGAATCATAAAATCTTTTTGGGAAGCTACTAAGGACAGGATTGAACAATCCACTACAGTTTTGCCTTAATTCAGCACTAATATTTTAGTGATTCAGCTGAACTCATTAGCTGAAAACAGAAGGTATTTTGTATAAAATAGCTCACATACATCCTATGACTGCAACTTATTAGATGTTAAATATGTAGCTATACCTATCAAACACCTATTCTTTTGTTAAAATTCAATTCAGATATCATTTGCACTAGAAACCCTTCCCAACATCCCCAGGTTCCACTCTTCATAATGCATTTAAAATACGCGAGGTAATTTTTATCATTGTACTTACAAACTCTGAGGTAAATCTCTTACCCTAGAGTATAAGCCCTTTTAGGACAAAGACGGTCTCTTATCTTTTCTTCCCCATCATTTAGCATGATAACTGACTGACTCACAGTAACAATGGGGAGAAATGTAGAGTTTTTAGAACTGGATGAATGAGCTAGTTCCTGAATTGGTCCTCACTGAATTAAATATATTTTATTCACAAAACCACTAACTGTTTACATTTTTTAAATTTAAGGAAATTATTTTTAAAACTATATTTTGATATTCTTAATAAAAACTAATGTAGTCTTGTCATAAAAATTTTAAACAATACGTAAGAGTGTAAAGTTAAGGGGAAGGTCTCTCACCCTCCTCCTTACAATCCCACTATGCACAAATAACGAGTTTTAATACTGGTCAAAATTTCTACATATATAAAACATGCAAATACATATATATAATGGTTTTTATTTTTTTAAACTGATTATATTACACAGACTATTTTATCGCAATTATTATTCTCCCCAAATTTTATAACTTTGTATAAAAGTATAATACAAATAGATATGCCTCACTCTTTTTCAGTTTAATATTGCCCTCCTGTGGAAATAAATCATAGCTTTTTAATTTTTCCCCAACTGCTACACAAACATTGTTTTAGAGTGTTCTGTTCTCACATAGGTTCAATCTATGGAAAATAAAAGACAAAAAGTGAAAAAAAAAACAAAACCAAACCCTACAGTTCTAGGGAGGATCTTGTTCAAGACAACAAATCTATCACAAATATTATCTAAGTAAATAATGAACCAAACATATATAAAAGTCTATATAATGTATATCCAATTTCAAAAAATATAAAATTTAGGAATTCCAGTGTTCTTCTTCACCAAGTAAAACTCACGGCACAAGGCTAGCACTTTAGGAGCCTCTGTGAGCCTGTCCTCAACTACATTCATCTCCCTAAACAGCAAAAGGAGGAGGGATTTTGTGTTAATCTTTCCCTTTTTTTCATCTTTACTACTGATTTATCTCTAAATAAAAACTATGGAGTAGGGAACCCAAATAACCATTCCTCCACAGAAAAGCTAAAAAACTGACGAACATTGTCAGAATCCACTTAAGTAGAATTCTGGGGGGAAAAGTCAAAAACGTATAGCAACTAAGTTAATGCTTCATCAGGAAAAAGGCAGCTCTTCCTGCCCATGGGTCCTGTCCCCACACTTTAATAATATCACTGTTTTATACCCAAAAAGAGGGGGGGTGGCAAACAATACATGGTAGGAGAGTTTTGTAGCATTTTAACTTAACCTTGCCACGTCTCCTTCTCTTCAAAGAAGTAGCAGTCTTAAAGTTAGCAGTCCATATTCCTGGTAGAAGTGACTACTTCCTGGTTCCAGGAGAAGCAGAACTGACTTTGTTCTCAAAAGTTGTTTGTCTGTTTTGACATATCTAAGGGCTCCCTGAAAGACTTTAATAGAGGACTTGCCTTTATTTCACGTACCTTGGGACTTTCTCAAGACAGAGAAATAACTATGTGGAAGGCATTCCTCAAAAAAACATTAAAAAGCAAATGAACAAGCCATTGCTCCCTAGGGCAAAGATATCAATTGAGACAAACAATAAACACAATAAAATTCTAGGAGGAAAATTTTGGAGAGTTAGTTACTTTGGAGAATAAGGATTCTGAAATATGGAAATCTCTCCAAACAGAAAATATCAATAACAGGATAGGAATTATACAAAAGAATTAAATAAAATTTCTAGACCTAAAAAGTACAATAACAAACACTAAAAATTCCCTAGAGGGGTTCAACTATAAATTGGAGCAAGTAGAAATAAAAATCACTAAACTTAAAAACAAAATTTACCTAAATATGTGTGAACCAATTGAAAAAAAATCACTAAACTAGGTCAACTGAGATTATTCAGTCTGAGGAAAGAAAAAAAAAAGAATTAGGTAAAAGAAATAGAGCCTAAGAGATGTATGGGACACCATCGAATATACCAATATACACATAGTAAGGAAACCAGAAGAAGAGAGAAAGAAAGCAATATAAAGAATATTTAGGGGCGCCTGGGTGGCTCAGTCGGTTGGGCGGCCGACTTCGGCTCAGGTCATGATCTCACGGTCTGTGAGTTCGAGTCCCGCGTTGGGACAGCTCAGAGCCTGGAGCCTGCTTCCGATTCTGTGTATCCCTCTCTCTCTGCCCTTGCCTTGTTCACGCTGTGCCTCTATGTCTCTCAAAAATAAATAAACATTAAAAAAAAAAAAAAGAATATTTGAAGAAATAATGGTCAAAAACTGCCCTATTATTAGAGATAGAAGTTCATATCCAAGAAGTTCAATGAACTCAAAGAGATCCACACTGAAACACATAATAATCAAACTGTCAAATGCAAAGGCAGCAAAAGAATCTTGAAAGCAAAAGAGAAGAGACTTGTTATGAACAAAGAATATTAAATAAGATTTATAGCCAATTTTTCATTAGAATCCAGGAAAGCTAGAAGGGAGTAGGATGGCATATATAGAGTGCTAAAACAAAAAAACATTACCAAGATTTATGGCAAACTGTCCTATAAAAAAATGCTAAACAAGTCCTTCAGGTTGAAATGAAAGGACAATAGACAGTAGCTTAAAACCATATAGATATAAAAACCACTTGTGATGAGCACTGAGTGTTATATGTAAGTGATGAATCATTAAGTTCTACTCCTGAAACTAATATTACACTATGTTAACTAAGTAGAATTTAATATCCTATGATTTCATTCATATGTGGAATTCAAGGAAAAAAACAGATGAACATAAAGTAGGAAAGAAAAATCAGATAAAAACAGGGAGGGAGGCAAACTATAAGAGACTCTTAAATACAGAGAACAAACTGAGGGTTGCTGAGGGGTGTTGGGTGGGGGATGGGCTAAACGGGTGATGGGCATTAAGGAGAGCACTTGTTGGAATGAGCACTGGGTGTTATATATAAGTGATGAATCAGTAAATTCCATTCCTGAAACCATTATTATACTACATATTAACTAACTTGGAATTAAACAACAACAACAATAATAATAAACTAAGTGGAATTTAAATAAAACTTGAAACTTAAAAAAAAAGAGAGAGAGAGAGATAAAATACTGATGAAGATAACTACATACATAGGGGCGCCTGGGTGGCTCAGTCGGTTAAGTGTCTGACTCTTGATTTTGGCTCAGGTCATGATCTCACAGTTCAAGAGTTCGAGCCCTGCATTGGGCTCTATAATGATGGTGTGGAGTCTGCTCGGGTTTCTCTCTCTCTCTCTCTCTCTCTCTCTCTCTCTTTCTCTCTCTCTCTGCCCCTCTCTTGCTTGTATGTTGTCTCTCTCTCAAAATAAATAAAACTTTAAAAAAATTTTAAAAGGTAACTACACAGATAAATATAAAAGCCAGTAATCTTGCATTTTTTGTTTGTAACTCTTCTTTTTTTTTCTGTGTGATGTAAAACAAAAACATTAAAAATAATAAAATGCAAAAAAACACAATTCAGTGAGAGCAAATCTCAAAGGGAAATTTATACCAGTAAATATCTAATATAGAAAGAAGGGGAGGTGCCAAGACTTCCAGCAGGGAAGTTTTTTTTGCATCTCTCCTCCCTGAAATGCAGCCAGATCAACCCTAAACCACTTTGCACACCTAGAAAACTGATTTGAGGATTAACACAACAATCTGCACAACCTGAACCATAAAACTCAGCAGGTACACGGTGCAGAGAGGTGAACTGGGGGAGAGAGAAGCCTTGGAGGGCAGTGAGCTCTTTTTGCTTGCAGAAAGAGCACAAAGATGGTGTGGGGGGGGAGTATTGGAAAAGCACCACTCCCCACCCCCGAAAGCAGCTGAAGAGAAAAAGGAACAGTGGAAACAGCCACAGGGACTGAACAAAAAAAGGGAGAAGGGAGAAAGGAGAGGGGTTAAATTCCATTAAGACTCTATAAACGGGGGAGCGCAGAGTCGGAAACTCTGTAGCTCAATGCCTGGCGGAGCTCTGGTGGAAGGGCGAATCCCGGGAGCACAGAGCGAGGTAGGGGTGGCCTAAGGGCCACATGGGGAGAGGCGGTTCCCCTGCTGGGAGGACACCGGGTAGAGATGGTGCAGCCTCCCCACAGGCGAAAACCCCAGAGGATCTCGGAGAACGACCACATTCACTGATGTTGGAGCGAGGATGTTGAGGGTGAAAGCTGGTGCCACATGTGTGTTGATTTGCCATCATCCCTGAAACACTGCACCTACACGATCCATGAACTTTTTCTGAGGTGGGCTGGTGCCAGGCTGCAGTCTCTGGGCATCGGCACTCACGAACTATCCTGGAGGTGGGCCAGCACCCAGCCATTGCACAACAAGTCCCTCCCCCAGAGCTTCAGAACGGGTCAAAGCTTCATTCCCCAGAAGCAAGAAGATGAGAAACAGCCCCATTTGAGATAAAACTCAGGAGAGAGGTGCCTCTGGCAGCCTGATGGCTTGGTCATGGACACTATAGAAGCAGAGAGTGGATGGAAACTGGAGACAAAGGAGGGGGGCTTGATAACCAGTCTGGGAGAGCACCGAGTTCTGATACTAGAGACTGGGTAGCTGGTGATGCCATGTTCACCCTTCCTGCACATGTGCATACACGCCTACACATGCCACAATCCACCCCAGTAAGCTAAGCAGTGCCACCTAGTGAAGAACAGAGTCATTCCATTAAGCCCTGCCCAACTGGGCCAACTGCACACTTGAGGAACTCCGTAAGCCTCTCCACCTGCTTAATTTACAGACTATGAAGTGCTTCATACTTTGACTTCTAGGGGGAAATGGATGTAATTTCAGTCATATTTGATTCTGTTCGCTGGTTCATCGATTCCATTTTTTCTTTTTTTTTATTCTTGAATACAGAAAGAGGGTATATTTATTTTTATTTTCAATTTTTATTAAAAAGATTTTTTAGGGCCTCCTGGGTGGCTCAGTCGGTTAAGTGGCTGACTTTGGCTCAGGTCATGATCTCACGGTCTGTGAGTTCGAGCCCCACGTTGGACTCTGTGCTGACAGCTCAGAGCCTGGAGCCTGCTTTGGATTCTGTGTCTCCCTCTCTCTCTGCCTTTCTCCTGCTCACACTCTGTCTCTATGTCTCAAAAATTAATAAACGTTAAAAAAATGTTTTTAAAGATTTTTTAATTTTTTCTACTTTATTTTTTACTTCTTTGTAAATTTTTTATATTCTATTTTACTTCCATCATTTCACTTTATTCTATTTTATTGAATTCCTTTTTTTCTTTTAATGTTTATTTATTTTCAAGAGAAAGAGAGAGATTGCACAAGCAGGGGTAGGACAAAGAGAAAGGGAGACACAAAATCCAAAGCAGGCTCCAAACTCTGAGCTGTCAGCACAGAGTCTGATGCAGGGCTCAAACTCGCCAATCATGAGATAATGTCCTGAGCCAAGTCAGGCTTAACCAAATGAGCCACCCAGGTGCTTTTGGAGTGTTCTTTATATATTCTGAGTCAAGTCCTTTGACAGATGTAAGCTTTGCCAACATTTTTTCCCAGTCTGTGACTTGTCTTTCCATTCTCTGAGTAATATCTTTCCAAGAGCAGATATTGTAATTTTCAAGAAGTCATGTTTATCAATTTGTTCTTTTATGTATCATGCTTTCAGTGTACTTAAAAAATTTTTGCCAAAGCCAAGGTCACAAGGAATTTATCTTATGTTTTCTTTTAGGCATTTAATAGTTTTAGGCTTTATATTTAGAACCATAACCAATTTTGAGTTAATTTTTATAAATTTTGTGAGGTGTTGAAATACTAATGTTCAATTCTTTGGATATAGATGTTCAATTATTCCAGCACCACTTATTAAAAAGATTCTTCTTTTTCCATTTAACTGTCTTTGTGCCTTTGTTTTCCATATATTTAAAACTATTTCTGGATTCTATTTTGTTCTATTGATCTATTTGTCAACTTAATATCAATGCCACATTGGTTGACTCATGTGTAGCTTTATATTTATAGTAAGTCTTTTAATGTTTATTTATTTTTGAGAGAGCAGGAGTGGGGGAGGGGAAGAAAGAGAGGGAGATACAGAATCTGAAGCATGCTCCAGGTTCTGAGCTGTCAGCACAGAGCCTGACACGGAGCTCGAACTCACAAACTGAACTATGAGATCACGACTTGAGCTAAAGTCGAACACCCAACCAACTGAGCCACGCAGGTACCCTATTTACAGTAAGTCTTAAAATCAAGTAGTGCTCAGCACAAAAACAGACACACAAATCAATGGAACAGAATATAAAACCCAGAAATGGACCCACAACTATACAGCCAATTAATCTTTGACAAAGCAAGAAAGAATATCCAAAGGAAAAAAGAAAAACGGTATTGAGAAAACTGGACGGCGACATGCAGAAGAATGAAACTGGATCACTCTCTTACACCCTACACAAACATATATTCAAAATAAACGAAAGACCTCAATGTAAGACAGGAAACCATCAAAATCCTAGAGAATAGAAGAGAACATAGGCAGCAAACTCTTTGCCATCAGTCAGAGTAACTTCTTATGAGACCCATAGCCAAAGGCAAGGGAAACAAAACCAAACATAAACTCTTGGGACTTTATCAAGATAAAAACTTCTGCACGGTGAAGGAAACAATCAACAAAACTAAAAGGCAGCCTATGAAATGGGAGAAGATATTTGCAAATGACATATCTGATAAAGGGTTAGTATCTAAAATTTAAAAAGAACTTATCAAACAACACCAGAAAAATAAACAACCCGGTTAACAAATGGGTAGAAGAAATTAATAGATACTTTTCCAAAGAATACATCCAGATGGCTAACAGACACATGAAAAGATGGTCCACATCACTCATCATCAGGGAAATGCAAGTCAAAACCACAACGTGATACCACTTTACACCTTTCGGAATGGCTTAAATTGACAGCACAAGAAACAATAGGTGTTGGCAAGGATGCAGAGAAAAGGGAACCCTCTTGCACTGGTGGGAACACAAACTGGTGCAGTTACTCTGGAGAACAGTATGAAGGCCCTTCAAGAAACTAAAAATAGAAATACTCTATGAAATATCAATTACACTATTA
>PITB01036309.1:0-11632 GCA_004024585.1 Paradoxurus hermaphroditus | reverse complement strand
GAGCTTTCCCCTTGAGATCAGGAACATGACAGGGATGTCCACTCTCACCACTGCTATTTAACATAGTGTTGGAGGTCCTAGCATCAGCAATCAGACAAGAAAGCAAAATAAAAGGCATCAGGATAGGCAAGGATGAAGTCAAACTTTCACTTTTTGCAGACGACATGATACTTTACATGGAAAACCCAAAAGAATCCACGGAAAGCCTACTAGAACTGATCCATGAATTTGGAAAAGTTGCAGGATACAAAATCAATGTACAGAAATCGGTTGCATTCCTTTACACCAACAATGAAGCAATAGAAAGAGAAATAAAGAAGTGAATCCCATTCACAATTGCACCAAAAACCATCAAATACCTAGGAATAAACTTAACCAAAGATGTAAAAGACCTTTATGTGGAAAACTATAAAAAACTTATGAAGGAAATTGAGGAAGACACAAGGAAATGGAAAAACATCCCATGCTCATGGATCGGAAAAATAAATATCGTTAAAATGGCAATACTATCCAAAGCAATCTACACATTCAATGCAATCCCAATCAAAATTGCACTAGCATTCTTCTCAAAGCTAGAGCAAACAATCCTAAGATTTGTATGGAACCAAAAAATACCCCGAATAGCCAAAGTAATTCTGAAGAATAAAACCAAAGCGGCATCACAACCCCAGATTTTAACCTCTACTACAAAGCGGTAGTCATCAAGACAGCATGGTATTGGCACAAGAAGAGACACATGGACCAATGGAATAGAATAGAGAGCCCAGAAATGGACCCACAAGCATATGGCCATCTAATCTTTGACAAAGCAGGAAAGAGTATCCAATGGGAAAAAGACAGCCTCTTTAACTAATGGTGCTGGGAGAACTGGACAGCAACATGCAGAAGAATGAAACTAGACCACTTCCTTACACCACTCATGAAAATAAACTCTAAATGGATGAAGTACCTGAATGTGAGACAGGAGACAATCAAAATCCTAGAGGAGAAAGCAGGAAAAAACCTCTTTGACCTGAGCCGCAGCAATTTCCTATGCGACGCATCTCCAAGGGTGAGGGAATTTAAGGCAAAAATGAACTATTGGGACCTCATCAAGATAAAAAGCTTCTGAACAGCAAAGGAAACAACCAACAAAACTAATAGACAACTGACGGAATGGGAAAGGATAATCGCAAATGACATATTGGATAAAGGACTAGTATCTAAAATCTATAAACAACTTACCAAACTCCATACCCGAAAAACAAATAATCCAGTGAAGAAATGGGCGGAAGATATGAATAGACACTTCTCCAAAGAGGACGTTCAGATGGCCAACAGACACATGAAATGATGCTCAAAGTCACTCATCATCAGGGAAACACAAATCAAAACCACACTGAGATACCACCTTACATCGGTTAGAGTAGCTAAAATGAATAAATCAGGAAACTATAGATGCTGGCAGGGATGCGGAGAAGCAGGCACCCTCTTACACTGTTGGTGGGAATGCAAACTGGTGCAGACACTCTGAAAAACAGTGTGAAGCTTCCTCAAAAAAATGGAAATAGAACTACCCTATGACCCAGCATTAGCACTGCTAGGAATATACCCAAGAGATACAGGAGTGCTGATGCATAGGGGCACGTGTACCCTGATGTTTATAGCAGCACTTTCGACAATAGCCAAATTATGGAAAGAGACCAAGTGCCCGTCAACTGATGAATGGATAAAGAAGTTGTGGCACATATATACAATGCACTACTACGTGGCAATGAGAAAAAAATGAAATCTGGCCATGTGTAGCAACATGGATGGAACTGGAGGGTATTACGTTAAGTGAAATAAGTCAGTCAGAAAAAAACAGATACCATATGTTTCCATGAATAGGTGGACTTTGTGAGACTAAGCAAAAACCAGGGGGAGGGGAAGAGGGGAAAGGAAAAAAAGACACAGAGAGGGAGGGAGATAAAACATCAGAGACTCTCAAAGACTAAGAACAAACTGAGGGTGACAGGGGTGAGGGAAGGGGGAGAGGGGGTGACGGGCATTAAAGAGGGCATGTGTTGGGATGAACACTGGGTGTTATATGTAAACCAATTTGAAAATAAACTATTATAAAAAAAAGAAAGAAAAAAGCACTGTCACAATGAATCAACACTTAAATTTTTGGTTCTAATCTTTGGCAATGCCCTATTCTGTATATTACCATTCTCACTACATTCTGGAATTTCCCAAAGATACCATGATGAAGAGATTCATTTAAGAAAGGATTCTTCTAATACGTCAAAACCCGTCTCTTAAGAGGAATGGTATAAGATGAATCAATAGGAAACCAAGCTAGAAGCTCTCTGACCTTTCAAGTCTTGATATTGTACTCCTATATTTTATTTATTTATTTAACTTTATTTATTTAATTAAATTTATTTATTTATTTATTTATTTATTTATTTATTTATTTATTTATTTAAGACAGAGAGCCTGAGGACAGCAGGCGCAGAGAGAGAGAGAAAGAATCTCAAGCAGGCTCTGAGCTGGCAGCGCAGAGCCCTATGTGGGGCTCGAACCCCCAAACCATGAGAACTTGACCTGAGCTGAAATCAAGAGTCGGATGCTTAACCAACTGAGCTACCCAGGCACCCCTGTACTCATATAATTTAAAAGGAAAACTTTGCCCAGATGAATCAACAGAGAAATCAGGTTTATGCCTACATTTCATGATGGAGATTGCTGCTTGCCTCTGTGAATGCCTGAAACCAGTGGTGAATTTGGATGCTTATTTCTCTTCATCCTCCCTGGGTATTGTGTTTCATACCGAAATACTGCATTCTATCCACCAATCCTATTTTAAACAGGCAAAAAAGGAGTGCTGTAAAAAAAAGTCATTGAGCGTCGACTTCAGCTCAGGTCATGGTCTCGCTGTTAGTGAGTTTGAGCCCTGCACCAGGCTCTGTGTTGACAGCTCGGAGCCTGGAGCCTACTTCAGATTCTGTCTCCCTCTCTCTCTGTCCCTCTCCTGCTTATGCACGCTCTCTCTCTCTCTCTCAAAAATAAATAAGCATTAAAAAAATTAAATAAAAAACTAAAATTAAAAAACATCATTGGGGTTTTCAAGCTGAAAGAGACAGCACAGGTTAATTAATCCAATTTTTTTAATCTGGCAAATAAGGAAACTGAACCCCAAAGGGGCTCAGTCGGATCCAAGATGATGCAGCTTCTCAGTGGCAGAAATCACCTGTTTATTACGGAACTCATTAAGACAGTACAGGATGGAAATCACAGTCCATCTTTGATGTTTTGGGAAACAATATACACCAGGATGATGGTCAGATATTTTAAAACGAAGGCTTAGGTTTAGGATTAGCCTCTGGTTATTGCTGGAAAGCTCTTGTTGAAAATTTTTATAATAACATATGGTTCTATTTTCTGGGCTTAGAGACACTTTGACGTACTCCTTTCTTCAGCAAATGTTTGTCGAGTAACTGTTGTGTGGAAAATATCGTGCTAGGTGCAGGGAGGATCTGTAACAGGGCGAACATCCTAGCCTCATTCTCCAGAATTATAAATTGTTAAATTGCTTCAACAAGGAGACCGTGAGACTGAAGCGGCTCCTGCGCCATGGCGGCCCACCTGAGCCAACCAAACCTAAACCCGTAAATGCCTCAAAATTATGAAATTGAAACTTAAGGCAAACCAATCTCAAACAGTCAATGAGGGTTTGAACTGTAGCCAATCAAATAATTTCCTCTCTTTGTTTCTGCACTGTTTCCCCCTGGCTCTAGCTGGCAGAGTGCTTCTAACCACTTCCGGTTTTGTGCTGCCTTATTTGAATCCATTTTTGCTCACATAAACTCTTAGGATTTTTTAAATGCTTCAGTTTATCTTTCAGTAAAGTCCAGCATGGGAGATAACAAAAGTGAGTCATTACGTAACTCCAATCAAAATGTGATCACAGCGTCTATAGTGACATGAAGTACCAGAGAAGGTTTGGGAGAGAACTGAATAGCTTGTAGTTGGGGAAAATGGAGAAAACTTTCTTAAAAAGGAGTGATTTCTGCCTGGCATTGAATGAGAAGGATGGGACAGGCGATATTGGGTGCAATCCTTCAGAAGGAGGACGCAGGAGGCACAAAGGCCCAGAAGCGGGGAAGCCTGGGATGCATTTAGGGAAGAGCGAACTTGGTGATTTGATTAACAGAGTGGAAATTTCTGTAACTGGTGGAGGTGAGATAGGAATGGGATGGAAAGTAAAGTCCTTCAACCACACACACGCACACGCGCGCACACACACACACACACACTCTTGATGTCCTGCTCTTCATTGCATTATATGTTAAATATTCCCCAGGGAGCACGGAGTTGAACAGATACAGACCCTTTCCTTCCAAAGAATCCTAAGGGGTCCGATATCCTGTGAGTTCAAATGTGCTTGTCCTCTTGTCTAGTTCCAGAAAGAATTGGGAGGGGCAGAGAGAGAGGGAGAAAGAGAGAATCCTAAGCAGGCTCCATGCTGCCAGCACAGAGCCGTACTCAGGGCTCGAACCCACGAACCGTGAGATCATGATCTGAGCTGGAGGACATGCAACTGACTGAGCCCTCCAGGCGCCCCACGATGCAGCTTAAACCGAGCAGTTCATGGCACCAGTGTGCATTAGGAGATGTCGGGCTCTGCTTGCCGTGTCTAGCACCACACAGCGATCAACCCTCTGACCAGAGGCTGAAAACAGGAGGAGACATTGTTATCCTGAGTTCCAATATTTGTCTCTCCACCATCCTGGAGAAAGAGAGAAATATTAATTCTTACTGAACAAAATTTAGTAAGAATTTTTAATTTACCAAGCAGTGTGCTAGAAACTGGAAGGCAATGAGTAAAAAAAAAAAAAGAAAGAAAAAAAGAAAAAAGAAAAAAAAAGGCACGGTTCCTGCCATGGTGGCAGCTTAAAGTCTAGAAGGTAAGGCAGTTTAAAAACCCTCAAATGTATAAATGTCACATAGAAACGGAAGTGGTGGCCCATGTAGTGGCTTCAGCAGCACACAGTCCAGGTGGCTCTGGAAGGCTTCTAGTCTTCTAGGCATCGAGGAGAACTGAAAGAATTGCTGTTTTTCTGGACCACTGAGCTCCAGGGAAGGTGGAGGGGAGGCGTGAGGTGGCATGAGGTGACACAGAGGCTAGGGGCCAGCCCATGACCCCCCTTGTAGGCAGGTTAGGAAGCCTGAGCCAACTCATCTTTCTTCCCTTCTTCTTTTCCTTCTCTCTTTTTTTTTTTTTTTTTGTTTCTTTGGACAGTGTAGGACTAGAAGCCAGCAGAACCCAACGAGGAAGAAATACATATAGAAGTAGTGTTATGGGCCCCTTGTGGTAAGTACTATAATTATTTGGAACTGCGCGGTTCTGAACAGTAGCCACCCGTTGCCAGGGACTACTGAACACTTGATGTCTGGCTCGTCCAAACTAAGATACGTTGTAAGTGGCAAACACAAAGTGGATTTTGAAGCTGTGGTTCAGTAAAGGGGACCTGAAATATCCCGGTAATATTTATACTGATTATATGTTGAGATGATGGTATTTTGGATATATTGGGTTAGGTAAAATATATTATTAAAATCAATTTTACCTGTTTCTTTTTACTTTTTCGATGTGAATATTGGGAAAGTCTAAAACAACATATGTGACTTACATTCTATTCCTGTTGGACGGCGCTGAGGCAAAATGGCTCTGATGCACTTTTTAAGAGTAAGGCAAGTTCTGTGTGGCGAGGCACGTCACTGCAATGTCTTCCTGAGCCAAAGCAAATTTGCTATTAAGGCGGCATCATTGTTGTTAAATGAATGTCTATAATTTAGACAGAGGCTGGTAGTTAACTTTGCCTGATGGACGTACAAGGAGTTTACTAAGCAAATGGACAATGGCAACTGGTTTGACCACAGGCTTGAGCCTATTGAAGAGTAATAATGTAGCAATCATCTAGGAGCATCCAGACATTTACACAACTAATGGGAAAATTATGCAACGTACAAATGTGTATTTATTGTCAGAGAATCTTTACTTGGTAATAATTTATTACAGCTAAAAATAATTAGTAGTAGTCAATAGTAGTCAATTCCTTCAAAATTGTATAATTCACACTTTAAAAAACTCATTCAGACACTCTCAATAAATCTAAATTAAAGAAGTTGGAGCTAATTTTTTGTGGTTTAATCCATTGGCCTCTCCTCATTTGTAAATCGGAGTACTGTTGTAAAGACAGAGTCAAATAAATGGACAAATAGTCTCCCAGTGAAGACCTGCTAGACTGTGTGAGTCTGAAAATACCCCAACACAATTCAGGTTTAAGAAAAGGTAAAACACATGAGTGGCTTGGTCAGTTAAGCATCCGACTTTAGCTCAGGTCGTGATCTTGTGGTTCATGAGTTTGAGCCCCACATCAGGTTCTGTGCTGACAACTCAGCCTGGAGCCTGCTTCGGATTCTTTGTCTTCCTCTCTCTCTCTTCCTCTCCTGCTTGTGCTCTGTCTCTCTTTCTCTCTTTCAAAAAAAAAAAGAAACATTGAAAAAATGGGCACAAGGGCTCGTTAAAAGCACAAGGAGTCAGAATCCAGGAATGGGTAGAAACCATTATTACTGTTTTAACTTTTACTATGGGCAATTTGTTTTAGCTGCAACTGCAACGCATTTCATAAAACAATCAGGCACCCATACCAACTGAACGTTCACTCCAGGGTGATGGCAGACAAAAACATACACCACCCCATTTTAAAGTCAAAGGCTTTAGGTGCTGATCTCAGCAGAGGAAATGGCAGAGATGTTTTCAAACATGACCCACAAATTTATGGAATACAAGCCCATTAAGCTCTAAACCTCAAGTGCTCTTTTTTAAAAGATACTATATTCACACTTAAAAAACCCACCATATCTTCCTCTTTCCTTGGGGTCTAGCAAAAAATTCATAACTGAGCTATACCAAGATACACAAGCCACCCCTTGCTGCATAAGAAGGGGCAGAGGCAGACAGAAGCGTCTTAAAATAGGGAACTTACGTCTCTGTGATCCATTCCATTGCTTGTTCTGGTCCTCCCTCCTCCTGTTACCCCTCAGAGTTCCATCAAAGAATGCCATGATTATTTACTCTAGACCCAAACAGGACCTCCCGCAAATTCATTTTCAAGGTCGAGCATCTTTAATTGAATCGTTGTTTTTATCTAAGCTTAGAAAATAAAACCAGAGAATTTCCTAAGCTGCTGTCATACAGAAGCTGCAGGAAATTGATTACAGAGAGGGTGCGGAAGCTGTTGTATTAACTTTCTTACGAGAATGCCTGATTGTTTTAGGATTTTAGTATGGTAAATGGATTCCTTTGGTGAGTACAATTTTAGTGCAAAGAATAGGGTTTGTGATGGCCTATTCACTTATAAAGTAAGACATTTAGTAATGTAATAGTCCTAACATTTAAACCTCAGACGTACTTCCATGCACAAGTAGTTAAGAACTTAAAAACAAGTAATTATCAATAGCATGTGTATGCAATAAGAGAAGCATCAGCTGAAAAAAGTTATATTTATGACATTGGCAAGAAGGATACATTAATTGACTGCAGAAAGGACCCAACATAATGTTTACTCTGCATTTTTAAAGTGATACGAAGAAGATCCTAGAAAGTCAAATGCACTTAGCTTTATTTTGTGAAGAACAGTCTGAAGGAACACTGATCAGGAAGAGCTGTCTGGGGGGGTATCTGGAGCCTTTGAATTTCGTTGTAGTCACCCAAAAGGAATCAATAAGTAGATAGTTTCACAACTAATGCACAAGATAACATTTTGGGATCTGTTAAGAGACCTGTGGTTTTCAAAGAGATGGGTAGTTACTAAGAGTCGGTTGAGTTGGAACTTTCTGTAATTCTTAACATGACTCTGTTTCCCCTCAAATGAGCTTTTGCTCATGTTGGGGGCTTCTTTATGGAATTAATTCCCTTCTAGTCCTAACTCTACTTACAAAAGCATTTTAAGGCTTTTTTCAAACCTGTATCTTCTAAGAAATCCAAGATTCGACTCCCCATACCAGCCTTGCTGAAGGCTTCCTCTACGTAAGGTGCTGTGACCAAATTGCTCTCTCATTTTCTTCTTCATTATATTTCTCCATTATATGGGGCTTATGTCTCTTATTAGAGTGTAAATTCCAAAAGGTCAGCTCTGGGTCTTATTTAATTTTCCTTTCTGTCTCATCCTTACCCTCCCTGGCCAAAGTGTCAAGTAGAAGTCATACACATAGAAGTTACTCAATAAATATTTGTTGAAAGAATCAATGCAATTCAGTGCTAAGATTGCTGTGGAAAGAATAACATCTCCAGGACCTTGCTTTCAATTAATTTAAATCAGTGAGTCAGCGATAATGGATCCTTGACATTATTATTACCAATCATGAGTGATCACTCTGAAACTGTCAATTTTATTCTTTTTTAAAAAAACCTTTTTAATGTTTATTCATTTTTGAGAGACAGAGAGAGACAGAGCATGAGCAGGGGAGGGGCAGAGAGAGAGGGAGACACAGAATCTGAAGCAGGCTCCAGGCTCTGAGCTGTCAGTACAGAGCCTGACATGGGGCTCAAACTCACAGACCACGAGATCATGTCCTGAGCCAAAGTTGGAAGCTTAACCGACTGAGTCACCCAGGCGCCCCTGAAACTATCAATTTTATTCTGATGGTTCTTGCTGAAACCCTGGGCTCTCTTTACCAAATTATTAAATGGACTGAAAAAAACTACCTAAAATGTTGGAGCAATAATATAGTTTTGAAAATTTTGAGATAGCTCTTGAAGTAATTGACTTTTCCCTATCAGGGTGACTGACACAAAAATGGAGAATTACTATTACTTTACACTGGACAAAATTTAAAAATCATTAATACGCAAACGTGTTTTAATGTATGTAATTTATGGGAGACAATTTCTATTCATCAAACATACCCCAGTAAATCTGAAAAAAAATTATGGGAGGAAGAGAGGAAAAAATTCTAGATTTCATAATCTGAATCTTACTATCTAGTTATCTTTGCGTTGTGTGTGTATATAATATCAAGTAACAATTAAGACACAATACTCAAAAACTTCTATCTAAAACAATTTTTGCTGTATCTAGCTAGTAGCCAAAGTACTTAAAGAAATCTCTGAATTATCTTGATGATTTTCTTAGTTTTATACTAATTACTAGAACGAGCACCCTAATGACCTAATCACTCCTTAAGGAGAAATTGTTTGGCATATCAAATTTCTGGTGGCAAGATGTAGCACATACCATGATTTTAAGAACGTGTGGCTACTAACCCACATTACAATGGTTGGAAAATATTACGATGGAAGAGAGACGTCATCTTGCTATTTCCAGGTCCTTCTGGCCATGTTTTACATTTAATCTCATTCTTTATTAAAATTTCCTTAGTGATGCCTCCAATCTATCTGTTCTCGACATCTTGTTCCCTCCACCATATCCTTCAATGAGCTCTTCAGCTTTCCTTCTGTTTCTGTTATTTCTTGTGCTTCTCCTAATGTCATGTGCTTCTCGGAGTATAAACCTCGTCTAAATCCACTTAGCCAAAGTGGCCAGATTGTTTTCTCTGAGCTGGAGAATAATCCTTATTATCCCAGTGGTAGAGGGAAGATGTGTCCTTTGAAGCTGGGGCTCTCCCAAGGAAAAGACTGTGCCCCATGGTCATGGCCAGACCTATGTCATTCCCAGCAGAGGGCTGGACTTGCTGTCTTCCTCTTGACGGTTGTCCATCAGGTGTTTCCACCTCCTGTCACAGTGGGAGGACAGTGTGGTCATATGCCCTTGTGTACAATTTTTTACGACCAGACTATGTTGTTTTGCTTTACAACTGGCTTTCTGGATTAATGACATTCTTATTTTTTACTAGAAAATTCTAGCCCATAATTATAGAAGGCACCAGCTTGCTCAGAAGAAATGAATAGTTCTTTGTGTTTCAGTTTATTGAAGGAGATGATATATTCTAGGAGGGTCTGATGATCTCAGTTGGCTAAAGCCCAGGGTTAGAAATGCCAGTTTTACTGGGTCTCATCCTAAATGCACTGATTAGTAGGCTTTGCTCTATTTCTATATTTTCAAGCCTCTATCTTATTTCTTTGCCTCTATCTTCTCCATTATAATATACGAAAATGGTGTTTTATACTTCACAAGGGTGTTGCGAACATTAAATGAGTTAATACTTTTATAAGTCTTGAAACTTGCTCATGGTCAGCTCTCAATAAATGTTATATATTGTTGTTATATTATTATTCATACAGTATTTTAACAAATCCTTACTTAGCACTTACTGCGAGCCAGGCTCTGTACAGGGTAATGGCCATTCACAACGGATTGGCTACTTTTGATTGTGATGAGTACCATTAGGGGGCTGCCAGTATAGTTAATACATGGTCCAGGGGCTTCAGGGAAGACTCTTCTGAAGAAGTAGCACCAACAGCCTAGAATAAGGGATCCAAAGATTATCCTTGTTTTCTAAAAGATCAAGCTCACTTGCTTTTGGTGCTGTGTAGTATTCTACAGTGTAAGTATACCACAATTTATTCATCCATTATCATAACACACAATGTTGTAGCGAACATCCTTGTTCAGATGTCCTTACGCTTTGTGCAGGATTTTATTTTTTTAAAGGAAGATACTATGAATTGGTATTGCCAAACCAAATGTCTTCCTTATAAGCTTGTAAGTATGTCGTTAACTTGCATTGGCTGAATAAATAAAACTTGTAATAGGTGTGGTTCTATGAAATTTGGACTTTGCACTCATTCACCAAATGTTTATGAAACATTGTTTGCACTGGGGACTGTCCTGGGGGCTGAGACACATTGCTCTGTTTCTGGATTTTTCTTTTTCATGTAACAGTACTTTCTGAAAACACTTCGATAGGGCCCGACTTTGAGCGTTTGGTCAAAGCTAGCTGCTTCCTGTCCTTCCTCATCTTCTTACCATTTTGACAGAAATGATTACTCTCTTTAGTAACTCAGAGTATTTTCTATCATTACTATTTGTTTAGCATTTAGTACTTCTCACTTTGCCCTTGCGTTATTATCTTTGTATGCTTCTACTGGAGTGACGATTAGTGAGCTTCCTGGGGCAGTTCCTATAGCTGTGCTATTAAAGGCTGGGACCATGGAGGGAGCTGGTAGGAGTTTGACAGCACTGTTTTCTTTTTTTTTCTTTCCTTGTGAGAAAAAACACATAATGCGAAATCTATCCACAACAAATTTTTAAGTGTGAAGTACAGTATTGTCAACCATATGCATATTTGGTTGCACATTTCTAGAACTTTTTCATCTTGCATGACTAAAGCCCTGTACCCATTGATAGCAGCCCTCCATTTTCCCCATCTCCAGGCCCTGGCAACCATCATTCTACTTTCTGCCCCTATGAGTTTGACTATGCTGATTACCTCATATGAGGGGAATCATGCAGTATTTGTCCTTGTATGGCTAGCTCACTTCACTTAGCAAAATGCCCTGTGTTCTTGGGAGGGTTATGGTCAGGCAGGTCCTTGTGACCCCATAAGATATCTAGTACTGTAGGGCCTGAGTGGAGGGAAAGCTGTATTAAGGGCCTATTTCTATGATAGAGGCTTTCTACACATTGCTTCTTTTGAGGTA
>PITB01036308.1:0-11633 GCA_004024585.1 Paradoxurus hermaphroditus | reverse complement strand
TCCCCATCTGGCTTCCCATAGAGCTAAGTTATACTTTCATAGGTACTCACCTTGTACCTTTAATTACCTTATATTATTGTTTATTTGTCTTTTTTTCCCTCACACAGATTGAGCTCTTCAAGAGCAGAACTGAATCCTTTTGTTCCACTCACTTGTCCACACCAGCGTGGTGCCTGGAATTTAGTGACACCCAACAGAGCTTTGCTTGATAGATGTCTGATTAGATAAGATTACTGGCTGTAAGCAGCAGTAATCACCTCTGCCTCTACTATTCTTAGGAAGAATAGTATTTTATAGGAAGGATATCTAGTGTTTTATAGAATCAATTAGAAGACTAAAGACTGTTAAGAAAACAGGCAGGATAATAGGGAAGTTAGACAACAGAAAAAAAATAAATAAACCTGTTCAGGACCTGGTTGTGTAAAAAAAAAAAGTCAGTTATTACAGGTAAGACACTTAGAACAGTGTTAGTCACCTTGTAAGGGAACGATAATGTTTGCTGTTATGTGTGCTGGGTCTTGAAGGCTATCAGGTTCGCCAGCTGGAGGAAGACAGACCAGCATATGCAAAGGGCCTGGTGTGTTAAGGGAATTTCTGGAAGCCTGAGATAGCCAGGGGATAAGATATACTGAAGAGGGCAGAGCAGAGGTAAAGCACAGCAAAAGCTGAGTTTGGCAAAGGAGGCCAGGGAGGGCCTTGTGAATCTTTATCAGAGTAAAGTCTTTGTTTAGAATTTGTTCTAAGGGCAAAGGAGAGCCAGTGGTGTCTTCTAAATAGGGCACGTGAGGTGCTCCGTACACATAGGCCCTGATTGTATTTCCTGAGACCCATTTAGTCACAAATGATCAGGGTTCATCAATCACACAGGCCAGAAGGCTGTGCGACTACTCAGCGCTGGCGAGGACCCGCGTGAAAAATGCTAAGGATTACACGTGAATCCTGACCCCAGCTTTAGAAGCACACTTGAAGCTATGCCTGCTAGTGACCCTTAGGGTCTGGGCATCTCCCTTAGCAGGTGCATTGTGGGCTTGGTTTGAAGGAGGGGGTGTGGTCATCTGATCCATGAAGAAAGGAAATGCCAGCAAGTGGGCATGTCTGCCGATGGTCACATTGCAGAGTCTGATGGCTGGCTTCTTCCATGGCTCATTTCCTACTGCATCGTGCTGCTGCCACACAAAGCCGCGACATGACTCTTCTGGCTGGAAGTCAAGGGGAATGGCCCCGTCATAGCTTCTGGGCCCAATGGCAGGAATCCCTCATGGAAACAGCCTTAAATTCAAAGACACCTTATAAAGGCTTTCCAATAACGGTTGTGTGTGGCCAAGACTCTGTGGGACTGCCTTGGGAAGGCTGAGGGCATGGCTTGGAAAGGAGAAGCGCACTCAGTGTGTCGGCCTGTGGGGCCAGCCTCCATCCTGGCCAAAGCAAAGAACGAGTTCAAGGAAGCGCGAATGGATTTAAAGAAACACTTTTTTTTTTCCTAACTATAAAAGTAATACATGTTCGCGGTGCCTGGGTGGCTAAGTCGGTTAAGTGTCTGACTTCTGCCCAGGTCAAGATCTTGTGGTTCCTGAGTTTGAGCCCCACATTGGGCTCTCTGCTGTCAGTGTGGGGCCCATTTTGGATCCTCTGTCTCCCTCTCTCTACCCCTCCCCTGCTAGCCTGTGCTCTTTCTCTCAAAAATAAATAAACATTAAAAAAAATAATACATGTTAATAACAATAAAATGGCAAAATGCAGAAAAATACAAAGAAAAAAGCAAAAACCTCTTAAAGTTTCATGATTCAACCTTCACAATTTACTGCTAACATTTGGCTTATAGCCTTTAGTGTTTCACTTATGTATGATGTGTCTGTATGTGTATTGTGTGTATGTGTATATAATATGTATATTTTTATTATAGTAAAATAAGTGCAATTTGAAAGTTACCATTTTAACCATTTTTAAGTGTCTTGTTCTGGGGCATTAAGTACACTCACACTGTTGTGCAACCGTCACCACTGTCCCTCTCCAGAAGTTTTTCATCTTTCCAAACTGAAATTGTGTCCCCATTAAACACCAATTCCCCATTCTCCTACCAGCACCTGGAAGCCACTATTTTGCTTTCTGTCTCTGTGAATCTGACTCCTCCAGGTGCCTCATACAAGTGGGACCATACAGCACAGGACATATGAGTACAGTATTTGTCCTTTTGTGACTGCCTTATGTCACATAGCATAATGTCCTCCAGGCTTATTCATGTTGTAGCACACGTCGACACGTCCTTCCTTTGAAGACAAATACCACGTGATTTAACTTATATGTGGAGTCAAAGCAAAGCAAACCAAACCAACCAAACAAACCAAAAAACAGAAACAGACTTAAATACAGAGAACAAACTGGTGGTTGGCAAGGGGAGAAGGTGGGAAGATGGGCAAAATAGATAAAGGAGATGAAGAAGTACAAATTTCCACTTATAAAATAAAGAAGTCTCAGATATGAAAAGTATAGCATAGGGAATATGGTCAGTAATACTGTAATAGCATTGTAAGGGACAGGTGCGGAAAACACTGTGGTGAGCACTGTGCAATGGGTAGAATTGTCACGTCACTCTGTTGTACCCCAGAAACATATTAACAACATTGTAGGTCAACTATACTTCAATGAAAAAAGATACCCCCCAGAAATTTTCTTCCTTTGCCTGAATAATATTCCACTGTATGTGTGTACACCACTTTTGTTTATCAGTTCATCTGGTGATGGATACTTGGGCTGCTTCCACCTGTAAGGATGCCATGAACATGAGTTATCAATATGTTTGGTCTTCACTCTGTTTGGGTATATGTCCAGAATTGGAATTGCTGGATCATACGGTAATTCTATGTTTTATGTATTTTAAAATTTGTTAACATACTCCTAATTTTGTATACTCCTAATTTTGTATACTCGTGATTTGATTCTCAAATTGTGAGAATCTTCCAATGTCATTATAAACTCTTTCAAAACCTGATTTTTAATGACTGTCTGGTGTTTACTCCATTATCCTGGTGTCCTTTTCTTAGATCTTCTGTTATTTCCAATTTTTCACTATTACAACACTGTAACAAACATCCTATATACAAATATTTGAAGATTCTGATTATTTCTTTAATATGATTAATCCCTAGGGGTGAAATCATTGCATCAAAAAATATGAACAATTTTAAGGCTCCTGGTGTATATGTATAAATTTATTTTATAAAGTTTGCTCCAGTCTTATACCCCTCTAGTAGTGTTTAAGCCCATCTTACTATCATTTATTTAAAAACAAATTATTCTTTTTGTAACCTGGCACCCTAAGTAACTGACCCATCAACAATACATTTCTGGTCGTGGCTTCCCAAGAACTTTATCAAGCTGAGGTTGTGGGTACACAGGTTTGAAAGAGGATATATGATTAGAGGAAAAAACAGAAGCTGGCAGTTTCCGATATGAGGAAGTCGTATCGTGGGGACAGGTGGAGATAGCAGAGGGAGCACAGGGCACCTGTGTTGATTAAACGTCTCTACGTGAAAGTTGCTGTCCACATAGTATTAACCTACAACAACTCTGTGAGGGAAATGTAATCATTTTCCAGGGAGGAACCTGCAGCTCAGAAAGAGTTTCAGTTCCAAAGTTATGCACATGGTAGGCGGCAGAGCCAGGACTCAACCCAGAATGTCTGACCCAGAATGTCTGACATTCTGACTCCAGGACTGGCACTGCTAGCTTTTCACTACACCACGATGCTCTCAGGTGAAGATCAGAGTCCCGAGCTACAGAAGGAACAGAGAAGGTGGGCAGTGTTGCGAACTCGAAATGAACAAACAAACAATCAAGAAAACCAGACTCTTAAATACAGAGTTGCAGAGGGGAAGGGGGTGGGGGAGATGGACAAAATAGATAAAGGAGAAGAGGTACAAATTTCCAGTTACAAAATAAATAAGTCATGGAGATGAAAGGTTCAGCACAGGAAATATAGTCAATAATATTGTAATAATGTTGTACGGTGACGGATGGTCACCACACTTACCACGGTGAGCATTGAGCATTATAGAGAATTGTGGGATCAGTATCTCGTACCCCTGGAACTAATATAACGTTGTATGGAAATTATACTTCAATAAAAAACCTGAAAACGTTTGGCATAGACAAATGTTATTGTTAGTTCCTAGGTCCAGGGAGAAGTGAGGGTTGTCATTCTGTGTGAGGGGGATGAAAGACGCCTCCCTCTGGAGGATGGTCAGATTCCTCTGTGAAGAGGTGTGGGTTTAGCACTTGCGGCATGCCACTGAGCAGGATAAGCTGTCCCATTTCGACAGATGCAGAGCCACCTGCAGGCCCGTATCCACCTCGGTGAGGTGCTTATGTAAGGTTGTAGAGCAGAGTAATCAGCTTATTCAAATGGTAGAACTCCACAGGGGAGGCAGAGGCCAGAACCAGCTAGGTGAGAAAGACCAGGTCACGGATGGAAAAACCACAAACCTGTGGGGCGGGTTACTGCATTGCTGCTACATTTCAGGAAAAAATATGTTAAGGCATGATTTAATCTTTCATTGATTTGGGTAAGGAGGTATAATTAAATTTATAACACCCTTTCATAACACAAACAAACACTTCAACCATTGGTATGGCCACCAGTCTTATCACAAAGTAGATGGTAATTAGAGCAGTGAGTTCCTGGCTGGCGTATCATGGAAAAGAGAAGTGGATTTTAGTCCTCTGTTTTATAAGGGCAACTATGTGTTTGTTGTGAGTGGCAGGCAGTGGCAAAGATGCTTATTGAAATGACAGAGGGTGTTTGGGGAGGGTGAGGTTGTAGTCACAGTGAGTAAAGTTCCATTACCAATGCCTCTTTCTCCGTGCCAGAGGCTGAGACTCAAATAGCCATTTTCAGGGTTGGTGATAGCTGTAGCAGAAACACCTGGAATCACAACAAGGCAGAGGTTCGTTTTGGGGGTCCCCAAGCAGAGAGCATGGACTTTTCACTCTGAGCTAAGATTCCTTGGTTATTTCAATACTTTCCATTGTATCTATTAATTTCATGTTAACTCCTTGCTGGAGGGACTTAGGTCTGGTTCATTTTATAATCTGCCCAACACAAAATTGGCACTCCGTAGATTTGTAGTAATATAAAAATATATAGTAGCATAGCATTCCATTTTTATATTTATGGTTATTTAGAATTGGGATTAGGATTAAAAGGTAGGGTAGATTCCACCATTTCCTCTGGGGATGGTGAGTTTCCCTTGGAAGAAAAAAATAGGGACCAAACAAAGAATATATCATGATATGCGATGAAATGTATCATAAAACGAAGATTGAGTTTTCCGTCAGTGTGGCCCAAATTGTTCTAATTTGTTAAATTTGCTTCTCTAAGTCAGATGTAATAGTTGAGACACTAAGGGTTGACTATGCCCTCACCAACCACACACACCTCCCATTCCACTGCCTGAGTCTTGTGGAAAAATAAGCCAATTAGAGATTTACTCCCTACCTTTTTCTTAGGTAAGAGCCTAATAATCTTGAAAGAGTGAGAGGGTGAAGCAGTGAGAAACTGGTTTTATCCTGATAGGTCAAGGGCTTTAGAGACAGAGGGGAGGGCTAGTGTACATGGGTACATTGGGAGTTAACACTCAGACGATCTGCCCTAATCCTTAGGTTTTCTTTGAGACAGAAATGACCTGTGAAATGAGCTGTGGTTCAGAGCAGCTGCTAAAAGCCACCATTATTTTCATAGGAAGAAAGCCCAGCCCCTAAGAATCTTCTATACTGGGCCAAGGTCAGGCTGTTTAGGACTATTTGTATCTTCTCCTTCTTCAAATATTCTTTGCTTTCTAAATGGCTGGTGTTAAAGAATGCTTCATTTAGTTCTTAACATTTTTTGAGTGCTGGCCATGTCATGTATGTGCCAGGCATACATATATGTATACATAAATATGTAATATTTATCTGTCCTCACAACTACTATGAGGAGATACCACTGTTTTCTCCACTTTACAGGTAAGATAACTAATATAGGCATATCCTAATCATACTTTTTAAAAAAAATGTTTATTGATTTTTGAGACAGAGTGCAAGCGGGGGAGACCCAGACTCTGAAGCAGGCTCCAGACTCTGAGCTATCAGCACAGAGCCCAACGCGGGGCTCGAACTCACGGGCTGTGAGATCCTGACCTGGGCTGAAGTCAGGAGCTCAACCGACTGAACCATCCAGGTGCCCCCGAATAACACTTCGTATAAGGTGCGCAGCTGAGGTTTGAACGTTGGCGACCTGGTACCATAGCACACAGTCTCGACCACCAAAGTCTACAGACATGGGATACTCTAAATCACTGGAAATAGTTCATGGAAGCTATTTTGCCACCATACATGTTTGTAGACATACATACATAGTTTGATATAAGTACAATTTACATGCTTTACATATAGATGTATAATTTATGTTTTATACATGTATAATTTATAGATTGCATATGCACTTGCACATGTAATAACAGACATACATTTTCCTATAGATATTTATATGGTAAGTTGCATATAGAAGACCTGGAAGGGATGAGAGAACAATGGTTATCTCTGGGCAAGAGTATTATTGGTGTCTTTTGTACTTGTGTCTTTTCTTGTGTCTTTTATGATTTCTTCATGATGACATATAATGGTTTGTAACTAAATTTTCTCAATTTAAAAAAGGATTTTTTACTTTGCTTAGGACATTTAAAGACATGCTTTGACTATACTTGTGACTGCTCTGTACAGAGTTATACAAAGCCCAGGGAAACCCCTGGGTCCAGAGTGGCACGTGGCTGACTGGTTACCATAACTGGTTTATTCTCTTTTCTAGACAGGAGAGTGGAGACTTCCCATGGTATGGATTACTGCATTGGCCCCAGGACACTTCTCCAACAGGCAGGCCTCTTCAAGTTGGCCCCATTTTGTTATCTTTGGGATGTTAGCTCTTCTCCAGAGAATCTCAGATAAGCAGATACCCTGGAGATCTGCTCAGTGCTGTAAGAAGTTTCAGGGAACACTTTCGGCCATGATAGGAGGTGAAGCCGCTTTGAGAGTTTAGCCTTATCTGTGTCAACAGGCCCAACCCTAATCCTCAACTCCTCTACAAGAACTGGGCCTTGGGAATCTGTAAGCCTCTTTCTAGCCAGACGGACAACAAAGGCAAAGCCATTTGGCTATTTTAGTTTCTTAATTTTCTCCCTCTGTTACATGGAAATATGTCAGAATAGGAGGTTCCCCTTCCACCTCAAACTCTGCCCACTTCCCAGAGATGTACAGAAGGGAACTACCATTCGTTACTTATGGCTCATGTATAAATGGGGAGCACTGAGGTTGCCCCGCACACAGCTAAGTGGTCTTCTATCCATCTTGGAGATGAATCCAGTTCCTATGAGTGGCCAAGACAAGGGTGGGACACCACCTTGGTCTCAGGGCCCCCAGGAAAAGGTACAGATGACTGTTATCTGCCTTGAAGAGGGAGAACCCCAGGATGCCTACCTTCCTGCTTCTCCACAGGGACTGCTCCAGAAATGCCCTTTCCCAGGTAAAATAATTAGACACCTATAAGGCCATCCCTATGCAGTAGAGCCAAAGCCCAGCAAGACACCCAGCTCTACAGAAGGATCAGGGCAGGACCTGCCCCAAGCCAGAGCAAGAGCCCATTTGTCACTGGGAGTGGCTCTGTGAAGGGCACCCCCCAAACAAACACACACATACATACACCTACTATCAGCCCTGTAGCTCAGAGCAGCTTGGGGTGGGTCACTACTGAAATGTTCAGGCCACTTCCTTCAGGAAGTGTGCCCAGTGCCACACTACTGACTGAGTCCGTCCTAATTTCTGATATCATCTTCCATTCCAGCAAAAGCAAATTTCCTGCAGAAGCTCCTTTAGAGGCATTAGTTCTCACCACCACCAGGGGGAAGCAGTGGTGAACCCGCCCTCCATATGCATACAAAGTACTGGTGGAAGAGATGGGCTGGGCTTTGGACAGAGTCCTCAGCCAAAGTATCTCTGAAGACCTAGCCATTTTACACACTATAGGCAATGTGACTGGGGCTTATGAGCTTTGGAAGAGTCAACAAAACGTTTGAATCAAAAATAAATAGATGTCTTTCTGTAATTATATATGTATGTCAGCTCCAAAATAAAATTGTACAAAATTGAAATCTATAAATGTTGAAAGGTCTAGAAATAAAACGTGATGAACCTCATTCATTGTGAAATCTATAAATTTTTTATTTTCATAAAAATTATTACTTATTAAGCAATGTTTAATCTAGAGGATTTTTCAAGAATGTATACTGTAATTGAAAAGAAATTATAGCCAAAGTAAATGTATGACTTATATGTAAATAATTTCAAAAACAAAATTATTAAAATGTTTTCAAAAACTTTTAGGAAAAATCATACTTAAGTGGTCTATAGGTACATTTTAACATGTTTGATATCATGTGGAAGGATTATTCCCCTACTCTTCAAAGAAATAGAGTTCATCTCATGGGCTGTAAACACATACACTCCATTTCCATCACGCCCTTCTATGTTTTCCACAAAATTTCCCTCTTGGGTATAGGAAACTTTAAAAGTTTGAGGAAGGTCAGAAAGTCTAGAGAGAAGGAGGGGCATGGCCAGTGATGGAGCAGCGTGGTTACCGTGGTGGATGCCTTGTGGTCACAGGGGTTAGGACCCACTCACAGACACCCAGGCTCAGAAAGAAAGCAGATACTTCTTGAGTGCCAAACTCATATCTGCCAAGCCCAGAGACTAGGACTGACAGTCATGATTTCAGTTAATCAATTTAGAATAAGAAACATGACTGTTGAAAGGACTGGTCACTCATATCCCTTAGGCAGTGCCTTTTCTTCCACATGGACAACAATATCATAATTAGAAGCTGATTCAGAGGAGTAAGTTGATTTCTTGACTTGGAGGTTAATGGCCTCTGGGTGTCTGGACCTGATAGAAATCCATTGCCATCATAGACCTTGCCAATGGCAATTGACTCTCTTTCTTAGACAGAGACTGCTTATATGGGTCCAGCCTCATTGACCTCCATGGATCCCCTTTTCTACATTTAGCTAAATAACCCCCCTCCCCTCTGAATGAAAGGTTACATTAAAGATTCTGTTGGTTTAGACACCATTCTTTCTTTTTAAGGTTAACTGTGAATGTGTCTCTGATTCGATCCATTCCAGTGTTTAATATTTACAAGGAATCTCTTTTTTATTTATACCTAAACATTGGAGGGCTCTCGCTGTAGCTTTCACATCTGTCCAGCAAAGCACAGGACGTTACAGGGGATAGACGGTCAGGTCTTGGCTCTGCTTGACTTCAATGTTGTTTGACTTCTCTTTCAGAACCACTTCCGCCTTCCTACTTTCCCCCATTGTTCTAGGATAACCCCCTTCCTTTTTCTGAAAGCTCCCTGGAACATGGATCTAGAGAATGGCGTCTGTTCCAAGATGTCAGTGGGCTCCACACTTTCATGGTTAGAATGTCCTGCTGGGGCCTGAGGTGGGATTAGAAGGGCCACTGCTGTGGCTTCTTTCTAATCCCTTTGGGTAAATTCTCAGTGCTTTTTGTTTCTTTGAGGTGATCAGTCTCTAAGTTTATAGCCAAAAAGTCTGGGTTTAGTTTTATCTCTGCCATTTTCTAACTGCATGACTTTGGTGACACTAAAAGAAACCATTTTCTTAGTTGATATGAGCTTGATTTTATTTATATTTGCCTTCCACAATCGCAGGGCTGTCTAGAGATATATGACCTAATGTATGTGAAAGGGGAGATCAAGTTATTCTATTTTTTTCAACAAATAATTATTGAGCGGTACTATCTGTCAAGATCTCCCTCAGGCACTGGGAAAAAGCAAAGGTAATAGTGATGAATTTTGCCAAGTTCCCTCCACTGAGGCTGTATCATTTTGTTTTCCCACCAAAAAAGTGTGTGAATGCCTCTTCTCACTTTGTCAACAAAGTCTTTTCTCAGACTTTCAGATTTTTGCCAAGCCGATGGTGAGAAGTATCTCAATACAGTTTTAATTTGCGTTTCTATGGTTATAAATAAGCTTTAACATCTTTTCGTATATTTAAGGATCGTCTGAATGCCTTCTGTCAACTACCTGTTTAAATTTTTTGCCCATTGTTATTTCTTATTTTGTACATTTGTGCTTTCTCACCTGTACCTTTCTTTTATCTTTTAAAAAATTTGGTTGGTTAGTGGTTTCCTACTTTGTTGTTTCAAAAAAATTGATAACTTATTTATTTATTGTACTGCTTTCCTATTTTCTTAGTCATTAATTTATGCTTATACCTTTTAAAATTCTTCTTTATACATTCTTTGTTTTGTTAAATAGATTTTCCTGGGAACATTCATGTAATTAATACGGATCCTTTTACATCTAGTTTACTTACCTTATACATCTAGTTCATTTTCTAAAAGTTCTGTAATTTCATTTTTTATTAATCTCCTTTTATCCAAGAGTGGTTTCATAGTGTGTATCTGTTATTAATTTCCAATAACACAATAACAAGAGATTTGGCAGTATTTACTGATATTACATGTGCATATAAGAGTACTGTTTCTATTATTTCTACTTTTGAATAGTGCATTGAAGTTTTCTTTGTGGCCTAATATCGAATGTTCCATGTTTAGAAAGTGTAGTTTTATTGTTGGGTTAATATATTGGTGGGTTTTATGCATACATACATACATACATATATGTTCTTTATATCATAGTAATTGTTATTTATATCTTAGTAATTGTGTTCAGTTCTCCATACTTAATGTCTTGAATTGAGAGATATAAAATATTCCATTATTATTGTGAGGTTTTTTTTCTTCAAGTTTTGAATTTAAGTTCCAGTTAGTTAATATACAGTGTAATATTAGCTTCAGGTATAGAATTTAGTTATTCATCACTTACATACTCTTTAGTCCCCATCACGTATTTCACCCATACCCCTGCCCACCTCTTCTTCAGTAACCATCAGTTTGTTCTCTATAGTGAAGAGTCTGTTTCCTGATTTGCCTCTTTTCTCCCCACTCTGTTCATCTGTTTTGTTTATCAAATCCATATATGAATGAAATCATATGGTATTTGTGCTTTCTCTGACTTATTTTGCTTAGCTTAATAATCTCTAGCACCATCCATGTCATTGCAAATGGAAAGATTTCATTCTTTTTATGGCTCAGTAATATTCCAGTGTGTGTGTGTGTGTGTGTGTGTGTGTGTGTGTGTGTACCAAACCTTCTTCATTCATCAGTTAATGAACATTTGGGCTCTTTCCATAATTTGGCTATCGTTGATAGTGCTGCTTTCCAAATTTTTCCTCGTGGTTGACTTCAAGTTTCATAACATTGTGGTCAATAAACATGCATGGTCTGATCTCAATCTTTTTGACTTGTCGAGGCCTTATTTATGACCCAGTCTGTTATCTACTCTGGATAATGTTCCATCTACACTTGAAAAGAATGTGTATTCTGCCACTTTAGGATGAAATGTTCTAAATATATCTATTAAGTCCATCTGCTCCAGTGTGTCATTCAAAGTCATCGTATCTTTGTTGATTTGCTGTTTAGATTATTTCTTTATTGCTGTAAGTGGCATATTAAAGTCCACTACT
>PITB01036307.1:0-11633 GCA_004024585.1 Paradoxurus hermaphroditus | reverse complement strand
CAGACGGGGTTTGGCAAATGAGTACACATCTTCGAGACGTGGAGAAGGAGTTAGGCTGTATGCAAAGACATGATAAGAACGACCCAGCATGGAATTTAACGGAACGGGGTCGTATCAGTAGATTTTAGGTGACAGGGTGGCAAGAGGGCCATTGGACTTTGGGTACCAAGTAAAGGCAGTGAGCTGGACAGGTAGAAAGTGGTGGTTGGAGAATAAGACACTCGAAATTGAGATTCGGGAGAACTTGGAGTGATCGATGAAGACAGGGCAGGGGTATGGCCCCGAGGGCCTGCTGGAGAAGAGGCAGTGAAGGAGCTGGCAGGCCAGGTCCTCAGTCAGATCACCTAAGTCCACATGGAAGTCACCCGGCATTAACGACAGTAATGTCTGGGGGAGACGCGGTAAGGAGCTGAGGTCTTCGAGGCATAAGGGGTGTTTCCCAGAAGTCAGTAAAAAGGCAGATCTTAATGGGAACCAAACCAAACCAAACCAAACAGCTTAGTTTGCCTTAAGAAAAACTATTGTGATATTTTTTATTTTTAATCTTGTCAGGGAGTTAATATAAGGGGCTACAGTGTAGGCAGAAGAAATGAAAATATGTACAAAACTATGTTTTGAGAGAGAGAGAGACAGAGAGACATAGAGAGCCAGGGAGGGGCAGAGAGAGAGGGAGGGAGTGAATCCCACGCAGGCTCCGCACTCAGCTTACAACATGGTCAGGAGTAAACCACCTCTAGAACTTTTTAACTAGTGGGAGCTGCCTTTTACTAGAAAAATTCATAATCTCTTAGAAGAACAGAGAGTTATTGAAATTGTAGCCAAGTTTGACGAGTTAATAACTGCTTAGTTGCACACCGTGCCGTTGACACAACACCTGTATTCAATCTGAGACACTACAGCTGCTGGGAAGGACAGCGGCCCAGGAGTGGCACCCGGCCGGGTGCCTCCTTCACGCGGCTCTTGGATGCGGTACTCCACAGACTCACCCCCCGCCCCCCGGGTGCGTTCGGTCACCTGCCAAATGAAGGGGCCGGGACCTCGGCATCCTTCCTGCCCCCGTGTTCGCTGACTCTTCCTCGTTAACTGTGCATCTAAAGCTTCTGTGGCATTTGTTTTTCTCCCACTGCCTGTCCTTCGGATGACGAGGTATTTGAGTATTTCGTGGGTTTTGTGGCCTGAACTGCTCGACCTGGTGCAGAGGCTTTGAGTATCTGCGTCAGATGCGCCATCAAATTATATTCCGTTCACCCCTCCCTCAACCTTCATTTCCCACCTCTTTCTGTGACTTCTTAGTCTGTCGTAGTTTTATGAGATTGTTCACAACAACAAAAAACAAACAAAAAACAAAAAACAAAAAGCAAGAAAACACGCACTGTGGAGGACTTAAAGGAAATGACGAGATTGTCGGTCACCGGGCGACTGCTCTCTGACTGTGATTCAGTGTTTAATAAGATCGTTTTATCTGGTTCCAGGGTCTTCCCAGAACTGCATTGTTGCTGATTTGGTGTTCTTTTAGGGAAAAGGGGGGAAAGAACCCAGTAAACTTCGAAGCTTTTATTTTTTCCTCTGGCGTTTCCAAAATTTATAGTTTCGATTTTAAATTGATACTTTTTATCAAAGAATTTCGTAGCCCGATCAGGTCCTGTCCTTTGTTCTCTCCATAGAAAGGGGTTTTCAGTGATGAACGTTTCAATTAATATTTATCAGTTCCCTCAGAGCAGTTCCTGAAACCAGATGTAAAAAACAATGTACTCTCTAGAGTCTACTTAAATAGGTTTCAAAGCCCAACACCGAACCTTCTGACAGCTCCACCATTCCTGAATTCTTGATTCATAGATTGTTTCTTAAGTGGCTAGACTTTATGGTCGAGGAGTGTTTCAAGAGGGATCGTGAGTGCTGCGTTTCCTGAGTTCTTGGAGTTTTATGAATATGCGTCTGCTGCCTTTATGATAACTTGGCGGTTGGATGTAATCCCTGGGTCACAAGCTCTTTACCTTGAAAATCCTGTGACAATTGCCCAGCTTTCTTCTCTTTTAAAGTTTGCTCTGGACGAGGCTGGAACCAGACCGAATTTTTCCCTCTGGTAGAAAAAGATCTTTCTGTTGCCTCGATGCCTGTAAAAATTGTCTAGCCTTAGAGTGGACAATGGGAAGTCTCGATGCCAATCGATCTGGATGAAGTAGTCTGCTCGCTGGCATTATATAAACGTCTCAAGGTGCAGAATTTATCCATCTTAAGGACAGTTTCCCGAATCGTATCAGCGACTAGATTTGGGGCATCCGTTGAGTTTTCCGTATTTCAGTGGTTCTGATGATCTCTGCCCTGTTACTCGCTCATATTAAGGTTGTCCTATTTCCAGGGGCACCTCGGGGAGCTCAAATGCCTGACTTCAGCTCAGGTCATGATCTCACTGTTCGTGAGTTCAAGTCCCACGTCAGGCTCTGTGCTGACAGCTCAGAGCCTGGAGCCTGCTTCGGATTCTGTGTCTCCCTCTCTCTCTGCCTCTGCCACTCTCACACTCTGTCTCTCTGTCTCTCAAAAATAAATAAACATTAGAAAAAAAATTTAAAAAAAGACTGTCCTATTTCTAAAAGGGCTGAAGGCAAGCCCCAGCACTGGGATTACACGGTGCTCCCTTGACCTCCTGTCGTCGGATGGGGCCGCAGGCTGAGGAGCCGTCTGCTGCCCCAGCACCCTCAATTTCACTGCAAGGGTCACAGGGCACCCGATCTTCGTGTCACCCTCCCCTCCCAACTGTCAGGACTGTGAACCCACCAGGGCAAATATCACAGCTTTTATCCCCGTCTGTAGCCCCTCTGGCCGTGAGAACTGGACTCCCAGGCCTCCCTGTGTCTACCTCACGCTGACTCCCCCAGCGGCCCACACGAGCCCGCCTCTGCCCATGTCTCACCTGGTCCCGTCTGCCGGAATAATCGCATTGTGCTTCCCTCAAATTCAGCATCAGCAAAACCTCTTCTGACCTCAAGCTTGTCTCTGAACATCTGCTTCACATTAACGCGCTCACGTAAACCTGCCTTTCACTTGATGATCTTTCTCCTACCGCAGCTCTCTCAAGTGGTGGGGTTTTATTTATTTGTCTGTTTGCTCATAGCCTGTGAACCACAAATTTACTTAAATCAAAATCATTCTTTTGGGGGTATGTGTTCCGAGTGGATCCAATGCCGTTCCTTATTCACTGTGGGTGCAGCTCTCTCCTTTTTTGGAATTAGCTGACACCTTTAAAGATTTATGCTTTTCTTGTCCCTTGGGTGGCCCACGTGTGCTGTTTATGGGTTTGCGCACTCTGTTCCCTCTGGGCCAATATCAGGCATTGCAAACACTAAAACCTTGCTGGGGGCTTTGTACACCTTGCTTGGGTGGGCGGAAACCCAAGGCCCCTACACGCCTATGTCCGTCAAAAATAGAAGCGTGTATGTTTTTCGGTCTTGGGAAAGCCACTCAGTATCCCTGCAATATTTTGAGTTTTGCTTCTCCCCCTCTACTCCATACCCGTCAAGGCCCACGTCCTCTTCCGACAGTCACACGATAGAGCCATGCCGAGCCTCGGTCAGGGAGCAGACTCCGTGCACGCAGCGAGTAGACAGGTGATGTCCACAATGGATGGGGTCCAGGTGAGAGAACACAGGGCGTCCCGAAGTGGAGAGGCTCGCTCACCTCTCGCGGACTCTTGCTTTGAATGGGAACACCTCGATGCCAGAATTCAGGTTTTTCAACAGAAGCATTTCTTATATGAAATCCCCTGACTTTTAAAAATAGTTTTTTAAACATTTATTTATTTATTTTTCAAGAGACAGACAGAGTATGAGCAGAGAGACAGGGAGACACAGAATCCGAAGCAGGCTCCAGGCTCCGAGCCCAATGTGGGGCTCGAACCCACGAACTGTGAGATCACGACCTGAGACGAAGTCGGATGCTTAAGCGACTAAGCTACCCAGGTGCCCCTGAAGTCCCCTGACTTTTAAATGTTGGCTCAACTTGTTTAAAACTCTGCATGGAATAATCACGCTATGTTTGCGGCTGACTTTTTCACTTGACTTTGGGTGTCGGCGTACCTTGGCCTCTCTCCCAAGTCTTCTCTTCTCGCTCTACACGTGTGCACCCAGAGTCACGCACCGTCAAGGCTTCCCGTCCTACCTCCTGCTTCCCTCCCTCCTGGCTCACTCGGCCCGCCGGAGCGCCTGCTTGCCCCTTCTCTCTGGTTGTCTTACAAACCCCCGGGTATAATATGTCTAAGCCTGGACTGAAGGTCTGTCCCCCCAGTTGTTCTTACACCATCAAGAGGAAGCTTCATGCACTCTGCTGCTCATGAGGGAAAGGAGATGTACCCCAGGGCCCAGGCAAGATGGGAAGGAGGGGCGGAGACCTTTGCATGAGAGAAGTATCCTCCGCGTGTGACCTAAAAATGAAACTAATACATGGGGCGCCTGGGTGGCTCAGTCAGTTGAGCATCTGACTCTTGATCTCGGCTCAGGTTGTGATCCCAGGGTCATGGGATGGAGCCCCGCGTCGGACTCCATGCTGAGTGTGGAGTCTGCTGGAGATTCTCTCTCTCTGCCTCTGCCCCTTCCATTCTCTCTCTCTCTCTCTCTCTAAATAAATAGATAAATAAATAAATAAATAAATAAATAAATAAATAAATTTTTTTGATTTAGAAATCAAACGAATAAGCAAGCAAGCCAACAAATAAAAAAAATCTCCCTACAAAGGAAGGGTGTAAGGAGACTTCCGTGTCTGGGCCTTCACTCTGAGTGAGGGAGAAGAACAAAGTGTCTGAAAAGAACTAACTGGAAGGCAACCCTTACGTGAACTTGAAGCCAGAGTCCAGAGCACTAATGTGGTTCCGCAACCACCTCACACTCCGTGTGGTTTCCAGCAGCCCCGGGCTGGAAGGGTCCGCTGGCAGAAGCACACGCAAATCCTCTCCGTCCTGGCCAGCAAGGGATTCGCGCTCATCAGGTCGCAAGGAACGCGCGCTCATGTTTGTGACTCGGTGCAGCGCTAAGGAAGCAAGCGTGTCCGAGGGGGGCATACAGAGCAGCAAAAGCAGTCCTGGAGGGGCTGAAGATACCGGTTATGAGCTTTTAAAGAAGTGCATTTCTTCTTTTTGCTTAACGTTTATTTATTTTTGAGAGACAGAGAGACAGAGCATGAGCAGGGGAAGGGCAGAGAGAGAGGCAGACACAGAATCCAAAACAGGCTCCAGGCTCTGAGCCGTCAGCACAGAGCCCGACGCGGGGCTTGAAGTCAGGAACCGTGAGATCATGACCTGAGCCGAAGTCGGACGCTTAACTGACTGAGCCGCCCAGGCGCCCCCAAAGAAGTGCATTTAATGACTATAAAGAAATAAAAGCGGGAAAAATTCTGACTAAAGAAGAACCTTAACAACATGTAACAGACCGGTTTGTAAAAGGGCCAAATATGATTTCCAGATACAAGATGGATCACTGAAATTAGAATGCAATACAAGATAAAAAGAGTAAATTTATAGATTCATCTGATAAACTGTTACCTAATGAAACATAGAGGCAGTGACAAAATATCAGAGAGCTTATAAAAGATACACAGATGAGAGTGAGGCAGTCTAATCATGATCTCAGGAGGAGAACATAGAGCTAGGAAAAAAATCAAGGAGCTATTCCAACTACACTGGTCTAAATATATAATATCAGTCAAAATAGATTTGAAAGTAAAAAAGCATTAGCATAAACAAAATTAATACATGCTGATAAAAAGTTTTATTTATTCAGCAGAAAGGTGTAGTAATTCCACATTTGGTTGAGCAGGCTTCAAATGCCTGCTGATAAAAGTGTCAGAAGGAATCGAGCAGATCATTGCTGAGATGGGGGATTGTCATACACCTCCATCAGTCATTAATGGATAAAGCAGATTTAAAAAAAGAAAACAATAACCCCTAAGATTCAAACAACAAAACTCACAAGAGTAACTTAATGATACTGTTAACACTGTACCCGATTGAGTAACACGGGAAACATTATCTCACAACACGGAGCAGACATTTAAAGAATGATATTTGAAATAAAACTTTTACACGACAAATAGAAAAAGCAAAGCGCTTTTTAAAAATATTTTTTGAAGTGTTTTACAAAGTGTCAGAAGATATCTTACATTCCATGTAAGTAACAAAGGAGGAATGTCTATTTGAAGTGCTCTTAGGGGCACCTGCGTGGCTCAGCTGGTTGAGCATCCTACTCTCACTATCGGCTTGGGTCGTGAGTTCGAGCGCCACATCAGGCTCTGCGCTGACAGCGAGGAACCTGCTTGGGATTCTCTCTGTGCCTCCCTCTCAGCCCTTCCCTGCTAACATGTGCATGCTCTCTCTCTCAAAAAATAGAAAGTAAAGTGCTTCAATGTCTCAATAAGAAAAAGACAACCCAACAGAAAGCGGGCAAAGACTGAGCGTGTAAATGACAAGAGATAAACACCAACGGGTGATAAACAGGAAACAGTGCAGCCTAACTGGCAAAAAGGAAAAGGCAAATCCAAAGAAGGAGGCACTCTGTCACATCCGTCCCTCACCCGCCGCGTCGGGACACATTAGGGCATCTAGTGATGGCACGTTGGTGGAGACGACACGGAGAAGAGGCGGGTGCGACCTGCTGGGAAGGTAGACAGTGCATCCACGTAAGGGAAGAGCTTAACAATAACTAATAAAACTTAGGATACGCACGCTCCCTGAGTCAGAGATTCTGCTTCTCAGGGTCTACCCTGGAGAAATTCTTGTACGCAGAGATGGGTACGAAGATAATGATTTCAGGACTGTTGGTCATTGCAAAAAAAGAGGGAAAGAATGAATTTCCCGTGATAGGGAAATGGATGAATCATGATTTATTCAGCAGATAAAAGGAATAGAGTTCAGTTACATGCATCAACATGGCTAACTTTAAAAAGCATAGTATCAGCAAAGAAACGAGTTGCAAAAAGAGGTGCAGTATTTGGTAAAGTTCATGCACACATAGTGTGCATGGTTTCTGAATACACGTATGCCGTAAACATACAAAACCATCCGTGGAAACGGTGCACGCCGTCGTTTGGGAAGAGAGAGAAGGGGAAAAGGTTCTGATTAGGGCTCTGGCTGTTTGTGAGTCATTTTCTTCTTACTCCATTAGAAAGGTGAATTCTGAAGTTAATACGACAAAATGTTAACATCTGTTTTAGCGCTAAGTCCGTGAGAGACCTGGTATATTATTTTCTATCTCTGTTAAGTATGTTGCATTATATGAAATTCTCAAAAATGAAAGGAGACTGAGAAAATGTCTTTAAAAACTTGGAAATCATTTAAAAACTCATTTTCTGGAGATCAAATGAGGGAAAAGTTGTTAGAGCAGGCTCGTTTTTAAAAACGAGAACTGGGAAAAATATTAGATTTGGTAATAATTTTCAAGAGAGCGGCGTCATTAAATGTTGAGTTGGAAGCGAGGTAGCCACGGGCTCTTTGGAAGGTTGGAAGCAGGTCAAAAGTAGATTAGGATGGCATAGGACAACGCATCTGTAGCCAATGAAAGAAGTTTTGGAGTGAGAGAGCACTGAATATTTGCCAGCATGACATTAAGTGGGAGAAAGAGCAGGTGCATGCCTACGTTACATAAGATGGGCTGGCTAAGCGCTGCGAAGTCGAGTTTAGAGGCTTTCCGTTTGTAAGAAAGTGACATCACCGAAAACTCTGAAGATTCATGCATATACAAACAGACTTAGTGACCGATAGACACAGGGAGTACTTACGAAGCAGTTTTAAAAAATAGTTTCCATTTCTTCCATTAAGAATGGCATCCAAAATATTCATCTAATCATGCACAAATGCACTGAATTATTAATTGGAAATGCATTTCGTCTTTAGCCTAAAGAAGAGGACTAAATTAGGATCATGTGTGAAAACTAGTGGAAACATCAAAACAGTGTTCTCTGAGTATTAACAAAGATCATACAAACATGAAATACATGTTTTTGAAGCATTAACTACCTTATTTTTAAACTGACACTTGGTGATTTTTAAGACAGTACCATAAAGAGGGGTGACTCTAAAGGCAGATGAAATTTAAAAAGTCTTTTAATGTTTAATATTTTTGAGAGAGAGACAGAGTGTGACCGTGGGAGGGGCAGAGAGAGAGGGAGACACAGAATCTGAAGCAGGCTCCAGGCTCCAAGCTGTCAGCACAGAGCCCGACGCGGGGCTCGAACAAGTGAGGTCTCAGGAAGACTGAGATCATGACCAGAGATGAAGTCAGATGCTTAACCGACTGAGCTCCCCAGGGGCCCCCCAGGCAGATATGTATTGTTACTTAAAAATCAATGATAATTGAGAAATAAGTATTAGAACTACTTGCTAACTTCATACATGTGACCTACAGTTAGGACTCTGTGAGGTAGAGACTAGACTTTGACACTGTTACTTTTGTCCATAGGACACGTGAGGATGTTGGAGACGCTGAGTGGCAATTATCCTCCTAACGGGCAGAACCGGCTGCCACGCCGCCATCCTCAGTCCCAGGGCGCAGAAGCGTGGAGGGAAAGTTAAACTTTGCATTGCAGAGAAGGCTCAAAGCAGGCCATGAGAACACTTTAAAATCTCAGCATCCTGTTTCTTCCAATCAATCCCGACCAAATCAAGCAAAAACAAAACAAAACAAAACAAAACAAAACAAAAAAACCAAGAAAAACCTTTCAATAGTTCAAGTAACAAAAATATACTTTTGACAGATCGTAAGATACTTCGGCGAGTTTATTCCAATAGCAATACTTCCAGCCCTCTCTGTGGAGAGGTTCTTTATGATCCCCTTTGAAACTAGTACTTAAATCCGGATCGTAACCTCTCTTAATTTTCCACCCTCGGTTTCGTTCTGACATCCTTGCCTTTTACTTCCTAACCTCTGTGTCCACCATTTCAGTCCCTTCGGAATATGTTCTCCTAAGGACGTCCCCAGCATTGGGAGCGTAGAATTACCAGGCTGTGTATTAGGAATGCAGATTCCCTACCGCACCTTCCTCAAAGATTCGGATTTGGAATACGCTTTAGTATAGGGTTTTCCATAAATTTGGACCCCCTTCCATTCTTCAGCTCTGCCATTTATCAGCTCCCCAAACTGGTAATTTCCATGATGTGGCCTCTCTTCTCCCTGAACCGAACCCTGCATGTTTCCACTACTAATCCAGGCGGTCAAGCCTATGTGTTTACAGCCAGCTAGACAGAGCTCAGTCCTGTTCAGTGTCTGTCGGAGAAATCATCAAACCGCTTTCAGTTATAATCTCCTTATCTGTAATGTAGGGATTCATCTATCATTCATTCATCCATGAATTTTATTTATTATTTTACATTTATTTATGTTTATATTTATAATATTTGTTGAGTAGATGCTGTTCTAAGTATGGAAATATAATGAACAATATCTAAAGGTTCCACAGACCTTACAATTTCATTAAATATTAGTATATGATGCATATAGTGGCTGAGAAGATTTAGTGAAAGCATTATAGTAGCTAATGCATAGACCAGTGTTTAACTGCCAGACAAGGTTGTAAGCTCTCTACATACCACACTCATTTATTCCTTATAACAGCAGTATGTGGCCGATACTATTATTATTCTCATATTATATATAATGAAACCGGGCCACAGAAAGTGTAAGTATTTACTTCAAGGTCACTCAGCTAGTAAATGGTAACCCTGGGATTTTTAACCCAGGTATTGGGGTCTGGAACCCATCCTCTTAATCTCTGATGCAACCTACCTCTCTCGGAGACATTTAACCTATCGAAATCTTGATATAGGTATCAGATTTCTGAAGATGTCAACCTAAACTACAGAACGTCTTCAAGCCCAAGTCTGTAACTTCATCGGACACTCAGGTATTTCAAGAAAGAATGTGTCAGCAAGCAGGCATAGTCTCAGTGACTATTACGAGAAGAGCGCCTTCCTGACAGCGAAAGCTGGCGAGGTCTCTGTAGCATTTCCAGAGAAGAAACCTAATGTGAATTGAGTATTTACCACTTCGTCGTTGTGCTTAATTCCTTTTCACAGATTAACCCGATTCAACTTGACGATCAGTTACAAAGCATGTGATACAGCTATTTTACGAGATAAAGAAACCGGTGTTAGCACCAGTTGAATCACCAGTCCAAGGTCTTGCAGCCAGCAAGCATCGCCAGCTCGGCGGGTTCACTCCAGAACACACCTCCCTCGTGGCTCCCAAACGTCATTTTTTAAACACCAGCTGCCACATTCCATCTGCAGGATACAAAACTTCTGGTCACCTAGACTCCTGTTTTTCTCCTAAGTAGCATCAGGGCTGGAGAGAATATACTTTGAGACCATGTAGCAAAATGTTAGTTACAATGTGCTTTTCTCAGAGATGCTTCTACTGGCCACACCAGCTAAATGAATTCCTCTATTGTTTGCAGAATTCTATTTTTATAATTATGATTTTAATGTTACTTTCCTCTGCTAGGCTCTAAGGTATGAGGTTCACAATGTACCTCCTTCATTTTTCAGTGCATGCCCAGTGCTTGGTGTAGTTCCTGGTGGGAAGGCATGCTTCTTTGTTCACTTTATGTACATTTCTTTCTTCCTTCCTTCCTTCCTTCCTTCCTTCCTTCCTTCCTTCCTTCCTTCATAAGTTGATATATTCACTTTGAGTGAGGAGGAGAGAGAGCTAGCACAATCAGGAGAGGGGGAGGGGCAGAGAGAGAGAGAGGGAGGGAGAGAGAGTCCAAGCAGGCCCTGTGCTCTAAGCGCAGAGCCCAGTGCAGGGCTTGAACGTACAAACTGAGATCATGACCTGAGCGGAAACCACGAGTCAGAAGCTTAGCGGGCTGAGCCACCCAGGCCCCTAAGTATATTTCTCAGCCTGCGCCTGGTTTCTGAGGTTCTCTGATAAAGGCAAAAACGCAGACAGATGGCTAGTAAGCCCTGGAAACGGTATCTGTCTGCACGGGGAGAAGGTGGGCTACAAATTAGTCTCGGGGCTGCTTGTAACATTTCCCCCTTCATTAATGCGTTTGCTTTTTCCTTCGCGTTACCAGGATCCCGGGAGCCTGCCGAGTGCGACCCGTCCCGGGAGACTGACACCGGCCCCGGCTGCGCCCGCCGAGGTAAGCGGTCCTGCACGCGCGGCCTGGGCGGGCGGCCGCGGCACACGAAGCGTGATTGGGGCGCCCGGACGCGGGTCCCCGGCCGTCACTGCTTCGGAGCGAGGCGCCAGCTTACGGGGGGTCAGAGCTTGGCTGAACTTCATTCCAAGTAACTCGTTTTTAGTGTGCTTTTGATCGTGGTTTACACGCGGGGCGGGGTGGGGGTGGGGGCACGATCCGTCCAGTGTTCGGTCTCGTGCCCACTCCCCCCCCCCCCGGGCACACCGCGACCTCGCACACGGTCGGGGTCGTGGAGTTTGCCCCGGGTCGCTCGCGTTTCGTGGCTGAGAGAGCGGCGGCCCAGCTCTTGGACGAGGCGACCCCTCCCGGATACTGCCTTCGGTGCTGGGACGGCTTCGACTGGCCGGGCGGGGCGCGTGGACTCGGACCGGGTCCCTCGGCTCCGCTCCCGCCGGTCTTGTCCGTGTCCAGGCCTCCCGCCGGTCTGTGTCCGTGTCCGTGTCCAGGCC
>PITB01036306.1:0-11606 GCA_004024585.1 Paradoxurus hermaphroditus | reverse complement strand
GTCGGCTTGAATCAAAGGTGTAGACCAACGGTTCCTTGGGGGAAACTGCCCGTGTGCACCAAGCCCTCAGCGGACGGTCCACGGGTGACGGGCCCTGAGCTTAGGGTCCACGCACCTCAGGCCCTCCGTGTAGAGACCGCCTGTGTCACCGAGGCCGCCCTGGGTTTTTCTCTCTCCGCGTGGGGCCCCGCGTTTCCCTGGTTCCCAATTTCCTACCTACCTTCGGGAATTAGGGTTTCCAGTGCCGTTAAACTATTTCTTAACGTCTGAATTCTCAGCTCCGTTGGGGGTTTTTTTGTTTTTAAACACCGACATCAGTTTACTTGGGAATGAACTTAAAAAAAAAAAGAACCTTAAAATCTCATGCTTTCTTTTTTCTCCTATGGAAGTAGAGGCTATCGCTCGTTAGAACCCTCGCTACTGGAAACGGGAAAAACAAAGATGATAGTAGTCCGTGTCGATGTATTTGCCCATTTTCCAAAATGAGTGAAATCGAGTGATGAGTTAAAATGTGGAAATCGTCGCCCAGTACAGCCGCCCTGAGAACCTGCCTTCATCTGTGGGGGGGCCCATCCTCCTCCTCACAGTCGTATCTGGCTCAGCCGTTCTCCACAGGTGCCTAGGCATGTTTCTGGATGTTTCTATTTAATCAGCTTACGGAAACACAGGCCACACTGAAAAACAAACTCTGCGAGCTTCCAGAATCTACATTCACATCTAAGTTTTACGGCGGGGAGTAACTTTAGTCTGGTGTTTCCGATTAAACGGCTTCTGTGGGCTGTTCCTCAAAGCCAAGGGCGTGCCCGACGGGAACCACGCACAGGCTCGCCGCCTCTCCAGGGGCGTTCACGTTCCTGAAAGCTCCATTCACGTATTTAGTGATCTTTGAAACCTGCTTCCTCGATGAGACTCTCCGGAGAATATGCGGATGACACTCTGGGAAGTGAGACATCGGTTTGCAAACGTACAAATACAGCCGTCGCCACATGGACCGTCCTGCACCAGGGGCGGGCCTTGTCCACCTGCTGGCGGATTCCTCAAGGCCCCGCCTCCACGGAGTCCCAGGCCCCAAGTTCTCATCCCAGGTGCGGGGTGCTGTTAGGTTACCTCGCCTGTGCGGAATGCTCTGTTCCGGCCCCACCGTATCCTCAAGGGGGAGAAGGAATTCCGTTTGAAACCATCTTTAGCAGGAGCTAATCCCCTCTCCTCCCCACACAGAGGTCAAGTTCAGGGAGGTCCCGACCTGGGCCAGCTCTCCCCGTGGGTGTGTCCCCAGGCCCCCGCTCCCCGTGGTGCAGCCGCTGAGGGCCTCCTGAGGGCACAGCCCATGGGTGCATGTGGGGAGTGAACCCCTCCCCCCGCCAGCTCCAGGTCAGGTCCGGGCTAGCGCGTCCCCCGGGGAACCCAGCCAGGGAGCCCCAGGCAGGGCACCCTGTACTCAGTCACCCTGGCTCCAGCCTGGAGCATGGTGCGACCAAGCACCGAATTCACCCAGAGAGACTTACCTTTCTGCTTTGATGGCAGTGCCTTGGCAATTGTTAGACCCGTGAATGTATAATTTCTAGTTTCTTAGGCAGGTCACGTAAAGAAAATTGAGAACTCAGATAATTCTTATGTTAATCTCGTATGTTTAAAAGCTTAAAGAACTGAGAAGCAGAAGGTATTTCCAAATAGTCTCGCAGTCCGAAACGTGGAAACGCCCAGACAGTGTCTAGTGAATTCTTAGTCGGCGAGCTGCAGACTTCCCCGCCACCTCATCTTCGGGAGCACCTCCGAGTTCATTCTCCGTCCTCGTCTCTGTCTCTGTGTCTCTGTCTCACACCCCCCGCCCCGTAAACCAGTCCTCCGGACCCCGGGGGTGGGCCGCTCAACTATCTTTCAGACACATGTGACCAAGAAGAAGTGCTGTGTGGCTAGCACAGCTGAAGAACCACATTTGAAATGTTATTTATTTTTAAATCATTTGGACTTAAATGGCCCCGTGTTTGCAGGAGCAGCACGGCCCCACCGGATGGTCCGTCCCCGTCACCCTAATCCTCAGGGGACCGAGAACCCTATCAGATAAGTGTCAGCACCTCTTGGTCGGCGAAAAGAATTCTGGTCTTTTCTCAAAGTCCTATAGTTTCGTGTAAAAGTTAATAGTGAGTGCAGAAGGTAAAATCCTCTGAAAATCACAGACGCACATAGAAAGACTGGAAACTGCAGAGCGTGGTGCGGTGTGCTCACTCGGTGGAGCCTCCGACTTCAGCTCAGGTCAAGGTCTCACAGTTGGTGCGTTCAAGCCCCGCGTTGGGCTGTGCCCTGACCGTGCAGAGCCTGCTTGGGATGTTCTCTCTATCTGCCCTCCCCCGCTGCTCTCGCTCTCTCTCAAAAATAAACAAAGAAAAATAATAAAAGCCTTCTTGCTCAGAAGGCCCACAGCACGCTGCCTTCTCTCCGTCTCTCTCCGAAGCAGGCCGCCCGGGACGGAATTCAGACGCGTGTGTGTCCGAACATCGTGTTTCCACAGGCCGCTTCGGGGTTCGGCGCACACTCGAGGGTCTCCCCTCCTGACTTGCTTCCAAAGAACCTCAGCGAGCGCCTAAAGAGGGAGAAATACAACAACGTGACAGGCGTGCCCTTTGAGAGCAGCCTTCCGAAATCTGTGAAGATCCGTAGCCGTGTGACGGTTCTGGAAAGCTCCCGGTGGGTCTGCACCGGGCTTGAGAACGAGCCAGAGAAGGCGACGTGGAACCTCTTCCTGCAGTTGGATGCCGGGAAGCCGCGTTCGCACTGGGGACCAGAGCCGCCTCTGCAGGGGGGGCCCGCTTCCAACCCGGCGGGCGGGTGTTTGTGCCCCGTGGGGCGAGGCTGCAGGGCCCACCGGCGGGCATGTCGGCGCGCGCCTGAGATAGAGTGTTTCTCACCGACGTGAGAGAGTGGTCCTACTAAGCATTTGCAGCAGATTCTGGAATGTTGAGGCAGCAACGTCCTGCCGTAAGGACGGCTCCGAGAGGAGGCCCTCACCGCCGTCCTGCGTAGAAACACGCCCCTGAGGCCGGCGCTGGGAAGGGGTGGGGGCCGGCGCTTCGTCTCGTCTGCAGCGGCGAGAAGGCTCCACCTCTGCAGGCCGTCGGGGCAGCAGGTGGACAGACACGCCTGTCATGACCGAGGACAGAAGGCGTAATTAGCAACACGGCCGCCCCTCAACCACCCTGAACAGACAGCGTGGGGCCGATGGCCAAGCGGTGCCCAGGCCACGCACACCCACGAGCGGACCACAGCCAGCGTGTGGACTAGGGGCTCGCGGGCCGCCCCGTCCTGCGCCCTGCCCGGCCCCGGGGCGTAGAGCCGAGCACCCCACCCCGGGGGGACCCCTTCCACTCCTCTTTCCGAGCCGAGGCCTTGGGATCCTGGGCCTGCGGTTGGGGAGGCCTCCCAGCAGTCTGCGGGCTCGGCCCCCGAGGGCTCCGGCTCCTGGTCTGGGGCTTGAAAACCCGTGCGATGCTCACGGTCCGTGTCCTTCCGGGCCACCGCACGGTTTCCGAGGTCTGCGGCTTCGCCCGCAAAGTTGGTTTTTGTCAAACCGCGACCCAGGGTGCAGGCTGCTGGCTTTGGGCCCCAGCGGTTGTTAGACTAAGTGATGCGTTAGCGCTGGTTATTAATGCTGCGCCACGTGCCGGTGAGAAAGCTGCTTGCGTGAAACCGCGGACGGACAGAACACGCACCGTATCCACCCAGCCCGCAAGCCCGTCTTCCGTCTCCGTCCCGGACCTGTGTCCTTGGGCCTCGAGCGGCTGCCGGCCTGAGACGAGGCACCTGCTCCCGTGAGGCGGCCGTCCGCGTCCCGTTTCCAGCTGCACGCGCCGAGCGTCCTTGCTTCACCAGGCGACCTTCCCTAGCGGCTCTGTCGCTGCGCCCGTGGTGCCCCGGCGCGCGGGGACGGGGAGGAAGGGGAGTCCGCGCTCCTGCGCCAGCGTCACAGGGCAGCACGGAGCGAGCAGAAGCGTGGCTCCTTTCCTTCCGTACGTCCGTTTCCATCGAGAAGGCATTGGAGATGTGACGGGTGCGCTCTCTGGGAAGTGGTCTCCAAGTCCACTTTGGGGTTTACCTGTGACCGAGAACCTGGTCTCAGGTAGGGCCGAGTCCAGACTTGTTCCTGAATCATCAGTGAGGGGGCAAGTGTCAGACGGGGCGGGCCCTCGGGGACAGGCGATGAGCCACGTTTCCCGGAGGGGAAGGCGTGCGTGGCCTCCGCGAGCTGGCTTGGCCGGGGCTCGTGCCGCTTCGGGTGCTGAGTGGCTGTCATCGCCCACAGTGACTCAGTCCCTTGCCGCTCTGGCTGCTCACGCAAGGCTGGCTGAGCTCTGTTTCTCAGCCTAGACCAGGCGAGCTCAGAGATGCCGAGTAACTTAATCTTTGAAGTCCAGACTAGGGGCACCGACAGGAAACCAGGTCCTTTGGTATGAAACCTCTGTGCTTGTTTATTATTAAGAACTTCTTGGGGCCCCTGGGGGGCTCAGTCAGTTAAGCGTCCCACTTTGGCTCGGGTCATGATCTTGCTGTTCGTGGGTTCAAGCCCCGCATCAGGCTCTGTGCTGACAGCTCAGAGCCTGGAGCCTGCTACCTCTGCCCCTCCCCTGCTCACGCTCTGTCTCTCTCTGTCTCAAAACTAAATAAAAATTTAAAAAAACTAAAAAAAGAACTTCTTTATATTTCATAAAACCCTCTTACGGAATTTTAAATGAAACGAAATGTAAAAATCCTTGTCAATTGTCTAATGTTATTTCCTGTCTTTTCTCACTTACTCCTACGGCAGTGGGGATTTAAACATTTAAATTTGGAAGCAAGAGATTTTACATGTTGGAATATGCTTGTGAGAGTTATCCTTCGTGTGTGTGTGTGTGTCTGTGTCTGTGTGTGTGTGTGTGTGTGTGTGTGTGTGTGGAGGGGGTTTTCGAGCCCACCAGCCCCAAACTCTCTAAAGACTAATCACCAGCTGCTAGCCTACCTTCTCCTGCTCCTCCCAGCTCTGCACTCATGCTCCGAACATATTCTCCTACTCGTGATTTGGCACCTGCATGACTTTAATTATCATATAATTAAGCAAAAACCTAGATGAATTTCATTCTTCTGTTTCTGTGGCTATTGGTGCTTGCAAAACAGACTGTTATTTAATGCACCCAAAATTGCACTTCAGCACAAGGCATGTGTATGCAGACCCAGGCCGTAAGTCAACAAGTGAGGCGGGTTGGCGAAGACATTAATTACCCACGGTGGTGTAGGCGAGGGCAGAGACGCGTGTGCTGCGGCCTCGTAATTGCATTAAGACACTTAAGAAAACAGCAGTGTCTTCAGATTTAAAAGTAAAGGCTGGATCCAGTGTTGCTTTCCGATGTGTTTGAGGAAGGGCCTTGCTGGTGCAGCTCTCCCTCCAGCCAGGCCATCCTCTCCTGCTCCCAGGCACCACTCAGGCTGCCTCACACCTGCTCTCTTGTCTCGGTGGGCAGCCTTCTCTTCCCTCTGCCTTTGAGGACCTGGCTTCTCCCAGAGCCCTGCCCCCCCCCGCCCCCGCCCCGCAGCTACTCTGTGTCACTGAGCTTGTGCTACACTCCACCCCCAATGCCAGGTTCCTTGTGTTTCTCTCTGGGGTTTGCCCGAGATACCAGCACCCACTCTGAGCCCACACCCTCACCCATGAAGGTGCTGTGGGCGTCCAGCTGGCCCCGAACACTGAGCCACTGTGTGCATTGGGCATCTCTCTTGTCTGCTCTGCACGTGCTTGCTGGGGCCCGCTGTGCCCCAGGCTCTGCGCCACGATTTAGGGACGCCATTTGCACTCGGTGAGTGGGATTTACAGAAGACACTTCCGAGTGCCTGAACTCTGCATGCGCGTGGTCCCAGGTGAAGGCTCGGAGCCCCTGTGGGTGTGGGAGTGGCTTCGTGAGGACTTGTTCAACAGTAGCCGCTCTGGGGAGCCCAGCACTGCCTCCAGGAGGGACCTGGGCAGAGGCTGGCGGGACCTCGCCCCTGCGCCCCCCATCCCCGTCTCGTGCAGGGCCCCCGCTAGCTCCACACCCGCCAGGCCTCCGGCTCCTGGTGCTTGAGGAGCACTGGAAGAGGCCAGACTCGGGGCGCCTGGGGGGCTCAGCGATTAAGCGTCTGACTCTTGGTTTCAGCTCAGATCATGATCTCACGGTTCGTGAGTTTGAGCCCCGTGTCTGGTTCTGCGCTGGCAGCACGGAGCCTGCTTGGGATTCTGTCTCTCTCCCTCTCTCTTGCCCCTCCCCTGCCCACGCTATCTCTGCGTCTCTCAAAATAAATAAATAAACTTTAAGCAAAAAAGAAGAAGGAGAAAGAAAGAGTCCAGACTCGAGCTGGACGCAGTGAGGGAGGAGGCGCAGCGGGCCAGATTTCTCAAAGGAAAGGTGGAACCCCCAACCAGGGACGACGCCCTCAGACCCCACTGGCTCCTGGGAGCTCTTGGCCTTAGGGGAGGCAGTGGCCCCAGCCCAGGCTCTTCTCGGGAGGATGAAATGAGAGGAAAGGACAGGAGCGAATGTATGTCCTTGTCTTTGCAAAGCAAGGCCTCTGTGAAAGCACAGGTGTCCGAGGGACGCCCGGTGACGTTGGAGGCCACGGCAGCTCCTCGCCTTCGCTGTCCTAAGATGCTGTTCCTGAGACGCTGGGAGTTTCACACTTCTTGTCGTTTTGTGGTCTTCCTGGTTTTCATTTGCAGTGGTTCTGCGTGTGCTTTGCATCCAAAGTCATGGGTCTTAGATTTATTTTTCTATTGAATTAATAAAAAGGTTATTGTGACTGCCACTCACACACCAAATAAATTGAATGCAAAATCCTTTTTTTTTGCCCTTCTATTCTACTTTGTGACAATTTCAGTTTTTTAAAACGTGGTCTACTGCAATGCATTTCCAAGTGGAATATGACATGATGCTTGTAGAATATTCCGAGAGTGTAGAACTCTTCTTTCTGAGGAGCCATTTTTAATGCACGGACTCTTCACGTTTCATGGTTGGGATGCAAACTATTCGGTTACTCGGTCTAGGAACATTGTATTTCATGCCTTTCTTGCCAACCCTTCGGTGTTTTAAAGAAAATCAGTCTTCGATTTTCTGTTTTCGCTCTTGAGCACATCATAGCGCTCTAAGTAGGAGGAGGCAGTGTGACTTTTTAAAGTCACGATTCCTGTAGCGCTCAGAACGCCAGGATACTTCACGAACAACACGGAGAAACCCAGCGGACCCGCGTCGGTCCTGGGCGACTCGGCCGCCACGTGTCCTGTCAGGTCCATGAAGAGTTTGTTCAAATTACGTTTATAATTTGCATCTTCATCTAACTATAGGCTGCCTCGACTTTCTTGTCAGTTAGGAAACGAGAGAGGTCTGTGGCCTGAAGAACAAAAGTTCTCTCGAACGCGCCCTTTGCAGAGAACGTCGTGTCCAGACCCTTGACGTGAGGAGACGGGCTTCTCCCACCTGGTGCCTGGACCCATCACCTCTCGTGCGCGTGAAGTTCTCGAAACATATTTAGTCTCTTGCTGGAGCCCAGGTGACTCGTCTTGGTGCCGAACGGGGAGAAACGAGGCGTCGCCTGATCGTTTCTCCAGATGCCGGAGCCCGCCGGGGCAGGTGTGCCGTTCTGACGGCTCTGCCGAGCCACGGGGAGAGCAGGGCTCGGCTCGGAAGACGCGCGTCGGCGGAGACAGGCGCTCATTCCACGCACAGTGTAGGGTGTCCCCTTAGAGCAAGGACACCAAACCGCAGGGACAATCCCAGTTCTGCGGGAAATTTCTCTTACTTTTCTAATCTTACTACATGAATATGCTCATTAAACCCTGTTTTTTTACTTAAAACAAGATTTTACTTTCACCTTTTCTAAAGCATGGGAAATAGAAGATAAAGGTTTGTAGACTAATGGCGGATGGCAGCTTCCCCACGGGCCCGTTGGCCCCCACGGCGACCCTGTGAGGCCGACGGCACCCGCGAGGCCACTTCTCAGCAAGGAGGCTGAGGGCTGCAGTCAGGGACACAGAAACGTTAGACCCGACCTTCCGCCCCGGCTGCATTGTAGGAAGCAATTAAATAAGCACGCGCAGGCCTGGGGTCATACGTTTAGGGAACTGGAGGAGGACCCTTAGGTTTTATTACGTAAAACTGAAGGAAATGCACTCAGCTTCAAACGGAGAAGACCCGGGCTCCCCAGCGCCTTACTCTGTCTTCAGTAATGTGGAGAACCCTCTGGAACCGAATGGACGTGCTTACGTGATGCCCTTGAAGTGTGTTTTAAGCAGACTTGCAATTTAGAGAGCTCTGGGCAAGAGAGCCGCGCTGGACAGCCTCCCCCGCCCCCCGCCTGCCTCTCCCGCCCTCTCCCTGCCTTCTGTGACCATCCTTCTTATTTAAGACTCGACCAGCTGATAGAGCGGTGGCTTCCAGGAATAAATGGCAAGATACTTGTGTTCCTAAAATAGAAGTTAGTATGTCCGGTTACGCAACGGGCCCCGATAAACAGTTTTGCCGCGACGCTGGCTAATACTTGTTTTGCCGTGACTCCTGAAAGTCACTGTTGAAATAAAACCCTGAGCTCATTTCTTCGCCCTCGTTATGTGCAGAGCACTGCGATCCTAATTACACCGCAAAATGGTGTTGGCAGAGACTGTGGCTTTAACACTTAAGTAGTTAAAAGACCCGCTTCCTAATCTAGGGTAATGGCTCCATAAACCGCCTCGAAGGCCGAGTTCCAAACCCCCTTCCAGGGACGCCGGGACCTTTCGCTGTTAACTGCCTGCGCGCTGAGCTCTTATGCGTTTTAAAAACACCTTTATGGAGCTGTAATTCACATACCTTACGATTCACCCCTTAAAGTGTACCGTTCGGTGGGTTTTTGGTGTATTCACAGATATGCAGGACAGTCCACGACGGTCGATTTGAGAACATTGACGCCACTCAGAAAGAAACCGTCATTCCGCTCCCCCCCGAAGCCTCCGCGCCCCGGCCCTCAGCAGCCACCAGCCTCTTTTCTGTCTCTAGGTTTCCCTGTTCGGACGCTTCACTTGAATGGGATCATCCGACGTGTGCTCTTTTCTAGCCGGCTTCACGGGTGGAGCATGATGTTTTCAGGGCCCGCCTAGCACGGGCCAGCGCTGTGTCCTTTCTTACGGCTGAATAATATTCCGTCGTGGGGCGCCTGGGGGGCTCAGTCGGTTGAGCGGCCGACTTCCGCTCAGGTCATGATCTCACGGTCTGTGAGTTCAAGCCCCGCGTCGGGCTCTGTGCTGATGACTCGGAGCCTGGAGCCTGCTTCGGATTCTGCGTCTGCCTCTCTCTCTCTGCCCTTCCTCTGCTCATGCTCTGTCTCTATGTCTCTCAAAAATAAATAAGTGTTAAAAAATAATTTAATAAAAAGAAACCTAGCTAAATCTACTTTTTTTTTTTTTTAATGCCAGAGAACAGAAGCACCTGGGCAGCTCAGTTGGTTAAGCCTCCAACTCTTGATTTCAGCTCAGGTCAGGATCTCACGGTCTGTGAGTTCGAGCCCCGCGTCGGGCTCTGTGCTGACGGCTCAGAGCCTGGAGCCTGCTTCACATTCTGTATCTGCCTCTCTCTCTGCCCTTCCCCTGCTCACACTCTGTCTCGATGTCTCTCAAAAATAAATAAACATTAAAAAAAATTAAATCTTAAAAAAAATTAAATCTTACCATTCCGTCTTGAAGACGGACCGCACTCAGTGCATGTGGCCACCCGCCGGTGGGCGTGGGGCTGTTTCCGCCTGCTGGCGCCCGTGAACGCTGGCGCCGTCAGCCGAAGCTCACGCACGAGCTTCCGTGTGGACATGTGTTTTCCTTTCTCTTACTAGTTTCTTAATGAAAAAAAAGACAACCTCGGTTTTCATATACTCTTGTTATCAGAAATGCTTGCTAGGCTTTTTCGATGCCCTTAAAACAGACGGGTCTGGGAAAGGAGCCCTGAGTTTGCCGTCTCCCCTCACGGAGACGTGTAACGTGGCTGTTTTCTCTTCTGGGGTCGGAGGTATTGAATAGAGGGTATTTTCCATGCTTTAGTTCCTAAGCGCATTCAAGGTGCTCGCTGTCGCCGGGTGTAGAATTAACCCACCGAAGAATGGGAGAGAAGAAGGTCTTCCAAAATTTTAATCCCCCACGTTTTGAAAATCAACCTGGGACCCTGGCGCCGAGCGCCACGCGGTCCCCACCACGCACGAGCCGGCGTGTGGGGAATGCCTCCTCGCCTCTCACGTCAGGGCCGGACTCTCACCGGGTCCTGGCCAGGAGCTGTGTCCTTCTCTTTTGCTTTTGACAAATAGCTTTATTGAGAGAAATTCAGATATCGTAACGTCCACCCATGTGAATCGTACAGCTCCGTCCTTTTTAGTGTCTTCACGGGATTGTGCTGCTGTCACCACAGTCTGATTTTATGACCTGTTTGTCACCTCTCAAGGAGCCACTAGAAGCCGCTGCTCGCCCCCGACCTCCCCAGGCAACCACTAACGTACTTCCAGTCCCTATGGATTTGACCGTTCCGGACATTTGCTTTGTACGTGATCACGCAGCATGGGGCTTTGGCGACCAGCTCCTTTCACACAGCTCAGTGTTTTCAAGCTCACGCCCGTGGCACGTGGCAACGCTTCGCGCCTTGTTATGAATGAATAATATGCCCTTGTAGGAATACGCTGCATTTTAATTCTCCATTCATTCACTGGTGGACGTCTGGGATGCTTCCGTCGTCTGGTGTTGTGACTACACTGCTGCGAACACTCTTGCACGAGTTTCTGTGTGGATGTACGTTTCCATTCTCTTGGGCGTGGACCCCGGAGTGGAGTCGATGAGTCCTCCCGTGACTCCGTGATGGACTTTGCGAGGAACATTCCGGCTGTTTCTCGAAGCGGCTGCACCGTTTTCCTGGCAGCGTCTGAGGGTTTCCGACTTCTCCGTGTCCTGACCAAGTCACTGTTGTCAGTCCTCTTGCCTGTATCTGTCCTGACGGGTGCGAAACGGTGTCTCGCGTTGTGCGCTCGAGTCACGTTTTCTTTATGGCGAGAACGTCGAGCATCTTTTCCCGTATTTATCAGTCATTTGAATGTATATCTTCTTTAGAGAAATGTCTATTCAAATTCTTTGCTTGTTTTTTTTTTTTTAAATTAGGTGTTTTGTCTTTTCATTGTTGAATTGTAGCAGCTCTTTCCATCTTCTGGACACAGATTCCTGATCAGATAGATGATTTGCAAACATTTTCTCTCTTTCTCCAGGTTGGTATTCTACTTTCTTGATGATATCCATTGCAGCACGCGGTTTTAAATCTCTACGAAGTCTCGTTTATCCATTATTTCTCTTGTTGCTGTGCTCTGGTGTCCTCAGGGCCACTGCCAACGGGCCCCTTGTTCTAAATTAAATCTGGCTCTCACCTTCGGTTTCTCATCTGGTCACGTTGTCCCTTCTCTCAAGTTAAACTCAAAAGAGTTTTGATGACTTACTCAGTATTTGAATTTATTACCAGCAAGTACACTAGTGAACGAATTTATAGTTTTTTCTCCTTCTCAAATCGCTTCTTTTGGTCTAGACCAGTGGCTCTCAACTAAGAGTGACCTTCCCCCGC
>PITB01036305.1:0-11635 GCA_004024585.1 Paradoxurus hermaphroditus | reverse complement strand
GTCTAGGTATACCAATATCCAAATATGAGGAGCTCCTGGGTGGCTCAGTCAGTTAAATGTCTGACTTCAGCTCAGGTCATGATCTCACAGTTTGTGAATTTGAGCCCTGAGTTGAGTTCTGTGCTGACAGCTCAGAGCCTGGAGCCTGCTTCGGATTCTGTGTCTCCCTCTCTCTCTGCTCTTACCCTGCTCATGTGCTCTCTCTTTCTGTCTCTCAAAAATAAACAAATGGTAAAAAAAAAAACACAAAAAAAAAAACAAAAAAAACTTTAAAAACACACACACACACACACAAACAATTTGAGGAATCACTGGCAAGTGCAAATGTGCATATGGGCATCCCCAAGTGCATTCTCTCTCTAGTCATAAGGAAATTGGGGCTGTCCTCTACTTCCACAAGTTCACAGGTAACCCCATGAAGTGAGGTCAGTTCCAGCTTTTAAGGCTCAGTTTTGTATGCCAGCCACAGAGAACTGGTCAAGGTGATAGTTGAATCACACAATTGTCAGGGAGTGCATCCTATTGTTCAGTTGTTCAAGTAATCATATCACATGCCCACGGGGTCCTGTTATTATCCCCACAGAATAATAAGCATGAAAATTGGCTACACATGAGACATTGTATGCTGTGACAAATTCTCTGACATTTACAAGTGTCTTGCTTAGGCAAACAACATATATACTAAGACAATCAGAACTAGAATTTAACATTCACAAAGGTGTGTTACTGAAACATAACTTCTCTCTCTAAAATCACCCTCCTTTCCAGAGAGAGTCAAATAGGGACTAAATACCTTGAAAAAGAAGTCCAATTTTAACAAAGGTGACCTAATTATTTGCATTGGCTCAGCAAGAGTATTGATTGACCTTATAGATTCTTTTAAACTTGCTTCACTGGAACTTTTCATAAGGACTCTCTGAATTGAACTTTTAATAGTCTCTCAAGGCCAGAGGCCAAGCCAGATACCTGCCATCAGATTTGCCTGTGATACTTGTAGATTTGGGTGAATTTCTCTTCTGCAGATTCCCCAAATATCCTGAGGTGTCCTGCAACTGCCAGGAAATGATATTATTTAATCCCCTGGGAACTCTGTAAGCAAGTTATCTGGCCAACATTTCCAAGAGGTTATATTGGCTCCGTAAAGTCAACCTTAGTTCCTGAATGCTGTCTGGTCATATCTGGGTCTATGTATGATTCTCTCAAACATGACATTCTAGTCAAAGCCTTGGTAAAGTAACTAATGTTTCCACTGGTGTTCTGTTACATGGAGAAAACAATCTTATTGAACATATGCAAAAAATACACTTGCCATGACAGAAAGAATACTCACAAAGAGTTTCAGTGACCAATGCTTTAGTGTTCTATCTTATTTGGAAAAGACTTAGATATCCAATGAAATAACCCAATTTTTCATTTAACTTAGCACAACATTAAACTTACTAAAGATTTTAAAAGCTATACAGCTTTTTATTTTCTCAACCAACTGATTCTTAACCATTACTCATGAAAACTTTATGAGACAGACATAATTAATCATTATTTAGGTCACCTTTTTGCTGACAAATGGCAACAGAAAGAACATGAGCTCCTTTGACCTTTACTAAAACTTGCTGGAATAAAAATTTTATATTTAACGCTGATATATCTGAAGATGTGTCCTCAATTTTAGTGAAACCAACAAATTTAAAATTAAATTGGGGTGCTTTTTACTCCATGATAGCGAGGGAAAGAGGAGCAGGAGCCTTTGGCACCCCAGGCAGGGAGGGTGGCATAGGAGCCCATTATGTAAGTCTTGCCAATGCTGGAGCAGAAACAGGAGGGAGAGGAGCAGGCAGGGGTGCAAGGGAGCCACCAGGAAGGCCAGAGGCAGATCTAAAATTTGGACAAACATTCCTATCTTCTTTTGGTAACCCTTCTTTAGGTAAAAAAAAAAAAAGACTCTTTGCACCATTTATTTAAAATATTTCTGGATGAACTGATGGACTACTTTATTTGGGAACAGGAGTATTTTTTTTGAATAATTTATTGTCAGTTTGGTTTCCATACAACAACCCATGATAATCCCAACAAGTGCCCTCCTCCGTGCCCATCACCCACTTTCCCCCCTCCCACACCCACCTCTCCCCTCAGTTTGTTCTTAGTCTTTGAGAGTCTCGCATGTTATGTCTTCCTTCCTCTCTGTGGCTTTTTTTTTCTCCCTTCCTTCCCATCTTCCCCTTCCCCCTGGTTTTCTGTTAGGTCTCCCAAAGCCTACCTATGTGTGGGAACATATGGCATCTGTCTGTCTCTGCCTGACTTATTTCACTTAGCACAATATCCTCCAGTTCCATCCATATTGCCACACATGGCCAGATTTCATTCTTTCTCATTGCTGCATAGTATTCCATTGTATATATATACACCACTTCTTCTTTATCCATTCATCAGTCGATGGGCACTTAGTCTCTTTCCATGATTTGGCTATTGTCGAAAGTGCTGCTATGAACATTGGGGTACACGTGCCCCTATGCATCAGCAGTCCTGTGTCTCTTGGGTAGATTCCTAACAGTGCTATTGCTGGGTCATAGGGTAAGTCTATCTTCATTTTTTTGAGGAACCTCCACACAGTTCTCCAGAGTGGCTGCAGCAGTTTGCATTCCCACCAACAGTGCAGGAGGATGCCCGTTTCTCCACATCCTCTCCAGCATCTATAGTTTCCCAATTTGTTCATTTTAGCCACTCTGACTGGTGTGAGGTGGTATCTCAGTGTGGTTTTGATTTGTATTTCCCTGATGATGAGTGACATTGAGCATCATTTCATGTGTCTGTTTGCCATCTGGATGTCTTCTTTGCAGAAGTGTCTATTCATATCTTCTGCCCATTTCTTCACTGGATTATTCGTTTTTCGGGTGTGGAGTTTGGTAAGTTCTTTATAGATTTTAGATATTAGTCCTTTATCTGATATGTCATTTGTGATGATCTTTTCCCATTCCGTTGGTTGCCTGTTCATTTTGTTGGTTGTTTCTTTTGCTGTGCAGAAGCTTTTTATCTTGACAAGGTTCCAGTAGTTCATCTTTGCTTTTAATTCCCTTGCCTTTGGAGATGTGTCGAGTAAGAAATTGGTGCGTCTTAGGTCAAAGAGCCTTTTTCCTGCTTTCTCCTCTAGGATTTTGACGGTTTCCTGTCTCACATTCAGATCTTTTATCCATTTAGAATTTATTTTTGTGAGGGGTGTAAGAAAGTGGTCTAGTTTCATTCTTTTGCATGTTGCTGTCCAGTTCTCCCAGCACCATTTGTTAAAGAGGCTGTCTTTTTTCCATTGGATACATTTTCCCAATTTGTCAAAGATTAGTTGGCTATATACTTGGAGGTCCATTTCTGAGTTTTCTATTCTATTCCATTGGTCTATGTGTCTGTTTTTGTGCCAATGCCATACAGTCTTGATGACTACCGCTTTGTAGTAGAGGTTAAAGTCTGGGATTGTGATTTCTCCCACCTTGGTTTTATTCTTCAGAATTACTTTGGCTATTCGGGGTCTTTTGTGGTTCCATACAAATTTTAGGACTGTTTGCTCTAGCTTTGAGAAGAATGCTGGTGCAATTTTGATTGGGATTGCAGTGAATGTGTAGATTGCTTTGGGTAATATTGCCATTTTAACAATATTTATTCTTCCAATCCATGAGCATGGGATGTTTTTCCATTTCCTTGTGTCTTCCTCAATTTCCTTCATATGTTTTTTATAGTTTTCAGTGTAGAGGTCTTTCACATCTTTGGTTAGGTTTATTCCTAAGTATTTTATGGTTTTTGGTGCAATTGTGAAAGGGATTAGCTTCTTTATTTCTCTTTCTGCTGCTTCATTGTTGGTGTATAGAAATGGCACCGATTTCTGTACATTAATTTTGTACCCTGCAACATTGCCGAATTAATGAATCAGTTCTAGTAGGCTTTAGGTGGATTCCGTCGGGTTTTCCATGTAAAGTATCATGTCATCTGCAAAAAGTGAAAGTTTGACTTCCTCCTTGCCAATCTTGATGCCTTTTATTTTGTTTTGTTGTCTGATTGCTGATGCTAAGACTTCCAACACCATGTTAAATAGGAGTGGTGAGAGTGGACACCCCTGTCGTACTCCTCATCTCAGGAGGAAGGCTCTCAATTTTTCCCCATTGAGGATGATATTAGCTGTGGGCTTTTCATATATGGCTTTTATGATGTTTAAGTATGTTTCTTCTATCATGACTTTCTGGAGAGTTTTTATTAAGAAAGGGTGCTGGGTTTTGTCAAATGCTTTTTCTGCATCTATTGACAGGATCATATGGTTCTTATCTTTTCTTTTGTTAATATGATGTATCATGTTGATTGATTTGCAAATATTGAACCAGCCCTGCAACCCAGGGATGAATCCTACTTGATCATGGTGGATAATTCTCTTTATATGCTGTTGGATTCGATTTACTAGTATCTTGTTGAAAATTTTTGCATCCATATTCATCAGGGATATTGGCCTTTAATTCTCTTTCTTTGCTGGGTCTCTATCTGGTTTGGGAATCAAAGTGATGCTGGCTTCATAGAATGAATCCGGGAGGTTTCCTTCTGTTTCAATTTTTTAGAACAGCTTGAGGAGGATAGGAATTAACTCTGTTTTAAATGTCTGGTAAAATTCCCCAAGGAAGCCATCTGGTCCAGGGCTTTTATTTGCTGGGAGGTTTTTGATAGCGGATTCAATTTCTTCACTAGTTATGGGTCTGTTCAAATTTTCTATTTCTTCCCGTTTGAGTTTTGGTAGCATGTGGCTATTTAGGAAGCTGTCCATTTCTTCCAGGTTGCCAAGTTTGGTGGCATATAATTTTTCATAGTATTCTCTGATGATTGCTTGTATCTCTGAGGATTGGTTGCAATTTCTCCCATTTCATTCACGATTTTATCTATTTGAGTTCTCTCTCTTTTCTTTTTGGGAAGCCTGGCTAGAGGTTTGTCTATTTTGTTTATTTTTTCAAAGAACCAGCTCTTGGTTTCATTGATCTGTTCCACTACCTTTTCTGTTTCCATATGATCAATTTGTGCCCTGATCTTTGTTATTTTTCTCTTTCTGCTGGGCTTGGGTTGTTTTAGTTGTTCTGCTTCTAGTTCTTTTAGGCGTGCTGTTAGAATTTGTGTTATTGATTTTTCTGGTTTCTTGAGGTGGGCCTGGATTGCAGTATATTTTCCTCTCAGGACTGCCTTTGCTGCATCCCAGAGTGTTTGGATTGTTGTATTTTCATTTTCATTTGTTTCTATGTATTTTTTAATTTCTTCTCTGATGGCTTGGTTGACCCACTCATATTTTAGTAGGTTATTTCGTAGCCTCCATGTTTTTGGATATTTTCCAGGCTTTCTCCTGTGGTTGATTTCAAGTTTCAAAGCATTGTGGTCTTACAGTGTGCACTGTATGATCTCAATTCTTTTATATTTATTCAGAGCTTCCCTGTGCCCCAGAATGTGGTCTATCTTGGAAAATGTACAGTGTGCAGTTGAGAAGAGTGTAAATTCCTTTGCTTCTGGGTGAAGAACCCTGAAGATGTCTGTTAGGCCCATCTGTTCTACTGTGTCGTTCAGGGCCATTGTTTCTGTGGTAATTTTCTGTTTTGTGGATCTATCCAATGCTGACAGTGGAGTGTTAAGGTCCTCTACTATTAGGACATTTTTATCGATAAGATTGCTAATGTTTGTAATTAGTTGTTTTACAAATTTGGGTGCCCCCGAATTCGGTGTGTAGTTATTTATAATTATTATCTCTTCCTGCTGGATGGTCCCTGAGACTATTTTATAATTAATGTCCTTCTTCATCTCTTATTACATCGTTCATTTTAAAGTCTAATTTGTCTGATATAAGCGTGGCTACTCTGGCTTTCTTCTGACCTCCAGTAGCATGGTAGATAGTTCTCCATCCCCTCACTTTCAATCTGAAGGTGTCCTCAGGTTTAAGATGAGTTTCTTGAAGACAGCAAATAGATGGGTCTTGTTTTTTAATCCATTCTTTTACCCTGTGTCTTTTGATTGGCGCATTTAGTCCATTTACATTCAGTGTTAATATTGAAAAATAGGGCTTACAGTCACTGTATTATCTGTAGGTTTCATGCTTGTAAGGATGTCTCTGGTAGTTTGTGTTCTTTGCAACCTTTCCTTCAGAGCGTGCCCCTCAGGATCTCTTGTAATGCTGGCTTATTTGTGATAAATTCTTTCAGTTTTTGTTTGTTGGGAAAACCTTGATCTCTCCTTCTATTCTGAATGACAGGCTAGCCGGGTACAGAATTCTTGGTTGCCTTTCCTTCTTGCTCATCACATTGAAGATATCCTGCCATTCCTTTCTGGCTTGCCAAGTTTCTGTAGATAAGTCTGCTACTACCCTTATATGTCTGCCTTTGTATGTTAAAGTTCTTTTGTCCCTAACTGCTTTCAGGATTCTCTCCCTATCTTTGTATTTTGCCAGCTTCACTATGATGTGCCGTGCATAAGGTCTCTTCAAGTTACGTCTGAGGGGAGTTCTCTGTGCCTCTTGGATTTCCATGCCCGTTTCCTTCCTCATGTTGGAGAAGTTCTCAGCAATGATTTGTTCAAGAACCCCTTCGACTCCTTTCTCTCTCTCTTCTTCCTCTGCAACTCCTATGATACGGATATTGTTTCTTTAGAGTGCATCGCTCAGCTCTCGAATTCTCCTTTCCTGTTCCTGGATCAGCTTCTCTCTCTTTTTATCTGCTTCCTCTTTTTCAATGATTTTATCTTCTAATGCACTAACTCTTTCTTCTGCCTCTTCAATCCGTGCTGTGGCTGCTTCCAATTTGCCTTGTATTTCATCCAAGGTCTTTTTTAATTCTTCCTGACCGTTTTTAAGGTCCTTGAACTCTGCCGCACGAGATCCCTTGCATTCATCTATGCTTTTTTCAAGCCCAGTGATTAGTTTTATGGTTATATTCTATATTCATGTTCTGTTATGTGGCTTATATCTGTTTTCATCAATTCTTGAGGTGTTACTGCTTCTTGTAGATTCTTTTGAAGAGAATTCTTCCATTTCGTGATTTTGGCTAGATGTGTTTTGGATTGTATCTTGAAGTTGCCCTGGAAAAAAAAACAGACTGACAGACAAATAGGAAACAGAAATACTCAAACGTACCAACAAATGGTACAGACAAGCAGTTCACAACATAAAAAAGAATAACAAATGTCTCTCTGAGGGCAATGTCCTGAAGTACCAGCTACATGTTAAGGACAGGGCATGTAGTGTGCTGGTGGCAGAGCTTATATAGAAAGAATAGTGACAGGTGCGGGGAGAAGAAGGAAATGGAATTTTCCCAGGTAGAGCGACTAAAGGGCTTAATCCAGACTGAGAGAAATCAGAATAAGAACGGGTGCAAGGAAAAAGGAGTAAAGATCGATGTTGTCTAGATGAACTTATGCGGCCTGGTTATTCCAGAAAGAGGGATAGGGAAGTACAGAAGAAGGTGTAGAACATGCCTTGAGAGAGTGGGTTAAAAAAATGTTTAAGCCAGTCAGTACCCTGGATAACCAGCTCAGGGGTGGGGATAGGTAGGAATGAGAAAGGGAGGGATAAATTTAAAAAAGAAAAAATGACCTGGAGTTACTCAGGGAGCCGTCTGCACTTGACATCCGGTTGCTCCTGCTGATAGGTGGGGAGGGGCATGGTTTGGTGTAGGTGGGTCCTGTCTCCACTGCCGCAGGGATGGCTTTTGGGGTGACTTCCTGGCTTGTGAGACAACAATGGCATCTCTCCAGTCCCTTGCCACCAGTCCTGGAGTCTTTTCGCCCCTTTATTTCTGTCCTCTCTCCACCACGAGTGCCGGCCTAGTGCGTTTCACTGGATGGTGACGTGGCCGCCTGCTACACCCAATTTCACTGTAATTGTGCCGGGGTTAGAGGTGCTCTGCAGGCGGCACTGCCTCGGGCTGACTGGGTCCCCGCTGCCTGTCCCGGAGGCATGCGCATCCCGGCGGTGCGGAACGAGGGTGCTACACCCGATTTCGCAGTAATTTTGCCGGGGTTAGAAGTGCTCCGTATGCGGCGCCGCCTGGGGCTGACTGGGTCCCAGCTGCCAGTCCTGGCGGTGCACGCGTCCCAGTGGCGCGGGAAAGTGTGGCGCGGTCACGGCAGCGTGAGGGTAGTGCTGCTGTTTGCCACTGAACTTCTCTTCAAAAGCCCTGCATCTACGGGCTGGATGGTAGCGGTCTCACCGTCTCTGGCCCTTTCTTTCAGATGTTGTTTGATAGGCACTTTCCCAGCTATCTCCGAAGACGCTCACCCACCCCTCAGCTCAACTTCCCGAGGGAGTTCGTTTTATCCGTCCCAGATTAAACTCATGTTTTATCTGAGGCGTTTCTTTTTTCGCCTTCGTTCTTTGTAGGCTGCAGCACCCTTTCTCCCCGATTCTTGGAGTTGAGAGAGACTTTGGTTTCAGTCATCCCCGTTTAAAGGACAAGCGAAATACTGGAGCCCCCTACTCCTCCGCCATGTTGGCCCTCTCAGGGGGAACAGGAGTATTGACTTATCTTCCTGGGTAAATGTTGAGAAACAACACAGAAACAAAACTATGACTTCATGAAACCCAGAGTACCTCTGCTGGCATTCGTTTTCCCCCAAAGTTGGGGCCTGATGGACTGAACCAAATGGCTTCCTATTTTCTGGTTCCTCTCCCAAAGTCAGAGTTCCACTTACTGACCCAAAGGGCTCCCTAGACAAACTTAGGTCACACCCAAACCACCAAGAGAAAACTCAATGGGAGGAAGAGATCCAAGAGACCCATTTCATTGCCATCTTTCCTCTGAGCTTAACATACATGAACACGTGGTGCCACAATAAAAATTATCTTTTTCTTAGTCATAGATTCTTGCCTATATTCCTTCCCCGTATTCCAATTTCGGCCTAGTGGGCTAACTGCTTGACGAGAGATGGAACTTTCCATCCTATACAAATTTAAACCACCACCCACACATACACCAAAACAAATCTGTTCCAACTTCCAAATAAATTGAACATTAGTGTTGTCCCTTTTAGTGTCTCAGGAGAGCCAAGGCTTTCTAATTGGAAAAGGATGGACAGGAAAACAACAACATACAGTGCTTCACAAATGATAAAATTGTGTAGGTGCACACTCTGAGGTCCCGAAGCCCATCAGCTTCCCCAAATGCTCCTTTCTTTCCACCCAACCAAAAAGCAAAATTGGAAGTCAGCTTCAATGAGGAATCAGGAGGGAGTTTTCCCTAGACAAAAAGAGTCTGTCTGGGGACAGATGCCTCAGATTCCCTCCCCCAGAGCAACTAGCTTGGAGCAGAAAACCTCTTGCTGTAGTCCAATTTACTAGCCCAGGAGACTAGTTAGGAAGCCCTGGCCTGGCATAGACCAACTGCTCCAACTTGGGAGTCCAGGGAAACTGGATGGATGCTACAGGGACGTTGGCTTCCAGCTGGCTCACCAAGATTTGTTACCTTAGCCCAAGTTCAGCTGCCCACCACCCCAAATGCTAATACTCAAGAGAAGAGTTTTAATTGGAAAGGATTATGAGCTTTATTCAGGAGGCTGGCCCATGATGAGATGCAGACTTGTCCAAATGACAGATCTGAGGTTTTATCCTGGCCCAGGAGTTTTAAAGGTGATTAAAACATTCACCAGTTAAGCGAGTACAGTGGTCCATGACATTTCTGGAACATGCAGATTCAATGGTACCAGATACAGATGTTATCTCAGTGCAAGTGGGTGTGCTTGCTTGATGAGGGGTTAAGGGTTATACTAGAGTCTCTGGTTTCTGTTTCATGCTGTGCAGAAAGGCTCTGTTCTTCTAGCAAAGGGTGCATGATCTATGTTAGGAATACAAGGAAAGGTTAGTTAATCATTCATGTAGGCTAAGCATGCTGACAAATGCTTCGGGAATACTTGGCTTACTGAAGGGGCTCAGGCTGCTTCAAGGTGTGACTTAAGATTCTGCCAGAAGGGGGCATTCTGCCTGGGTGTGCTAGTCGAAGTCTCAGAGATCTGGATGCCCTGGATGAAGAGAGGGTGTGTGTGGCTGGTGGGGTAGGGGTCTAGTGGCCCTTGATCTTGGGGTTGAGTGTCCTTGATCTCCCGAGCTGGACTGGTTGGAGGTGGATGGAGGGGAGGAAATGCCCATTGGCTTAGGGGGGCTCCAAGATCAGGTCCTGTCTTATAGCATATTCTCTCCAGGTGGTCCAGAGGAGGAGGGAAGAGAATGGGGAGCAGACATTTCAGACCATTGCAGCCTCATTCCTTCCCCTCTACCCTCCCTCACCTCACTAAGCCCAGCTTTTCAATGGCTCCGTCACACTTACTACACACCTGCTATGTGCCGAGAGCTCCAAAGTGTTCTTGGGGCATTCTCACCCCATGAACCAATGCCTTCTACTTGCGCCCAGGCAGATCTTCAGTCCCTGGGTTGATCTCAGAGCTCAAAGCCTCTTTGGAAGCCTGGGAGCTGGAACCTAGATATTTGGGACGTACCATGGAGACTCTGCAGAAGTGGGGGAAGGGATGGTTGGGATAGAGCCCCACAATTTCCTGGAAACCAGATGATGACTTACACAACAAGAAAGTGACAAGAGAGAAAGAACTTCCTAGGAGCACACAGCACAGCTTGTTTTCTGAAGCAGAAATCCTGGGCCTGATATAGGCAGGGAGCAGAAGAACAGGAACCCATAGAGGAAGATCCTCTTCTCATAAGTGTTGGGGTTCAGCAAGGTATGGTGGGGAAAGGGAGACCACATGGAGCAAACAGGCAGGAAACAAGGTAAGACTCTGTGGGAATCCTTGGTTTCCATGTGGAGGCATGAGTCCCCTCCACAGATACAGTAACTGTGATTTACGTGCCCTCTGATGGGCTCTCAGACATCAGTGATCTTGGGGGAGAAAAGACTCAGAGGCTGTGCAGGTTCGTTTCTCTCCTGCAAATCCGTTCTAGCAGCTGATGGGGAGTCACCCCCCAGCATGAGTGGAGGTGCAGGTGGTGGGCAACCTGATGGGTACAGTCACCATTTCCTCTATCCTCTCCTGAGAGGAATGGCTTTGGGGTGACCGGGCAATTACTCTGTAATTATGCTGTCCAGAGTTCCCAGTTAGGTCAAGGGTCCTAGGGTAGGGCAAGGCTGTGGGCTGGCCCTGCCCCGCTGAGGGCAATGAAAGGGAGCAGGGTTCACAGTTTGGGCGGGGCTTCCTCCAGTTTGGACTGAATTACTTAGGAGGTTTTCCTTGGTCACCCTGAGCATCCAGCCCAGCACTTTGCTGACGAGAAGATGTCTCTTCAGATCTCCTTGACACCCGACCAGGTCAGTCCCCAGCAAGAGAGGGGGAGGGACGGTAGACAGAAGGCAGGAGGAGAGAGAAGGGGGGAAAATGACCATCCTTTCACTGGGCTCTGAGTCTTGCTCTACTCCCTAGATTCTGAAGGGTGGGAAATATGTGAAGGCAGATGTAGAAATGACTTGAAATGGGGCAAAATGGTAGGATGCAGCAGGGTGGAGAGATAGAGGTAATAGGAAAGTGGAGTGCACCTTGAGGTGGAGTTGTCTGGGGATGTGAGCCAGGAGGGGAGAGAGGCAGACTGGGTTGGGTGGAAGGCAGTCAAGGTGGGAGGGAACAGAGTGGGAGGTGGGCAGTAGAG
>PITB01036304.1:0-11632 GCA_004024585.1 Paradoxurus hermaphroditus | reverse complement strand
TAGCAACTGTTAGGGTCCTAGTGTCTCTGGCGATAAAGAACTTCAAAATGGGAGAGCCGTTCTGATCACCGGAGAGCCTTTCGGTACATATGGTACACTGTCGGGAAATGGATGGGCACTTGGAGCGCTAGAAAATCACCTGACTCTTCCAAGTTCAGGATAGCGTTTGTAAATTATTGACCTAAAAGTTCATGTAGCTCTTTAAAATGCCTGCCTTCATCAGAAAGAGCCTCCCGTGGGTCTGATTTATCATACCCTCTTCTTTCTTTTCCTCTAAACTCAGGGGATGAAGAGACGGGCACCTGTTCCTGAAATCCCTTTTGCCTGACCTATATATCAAAGATTAAAGATCTTATAAAAGAAATAACCTTATCACCTCACTCATGACTTTGTGTGTCCAAAAAAAAAAAAAAAAAAAAGAAACGCCTGATAAATTAATCCTAATTTTTTGTCAAAGAAGATTATGGGGTAAAATTCCTGCAAAGTATATTTAACATTTTGGAAAACATACTCCTGCCTCCAAGTTCAGAGACAGCCCATTCGGTGTTTCCATCAATCACATACGTTATTCGCCCGAGTCAGGAAAAACAAACACACAAAAAAGATATTATGCTTTTCATGAAATACTTACTTTAGTTTTTCATAACATTCAAAACTGTGGAGAGGATGTAAAACTTGCCTATAGATTATCCGACAGGGACCTATACGGTCCAACACACAGGGACCGCTGTGCAGCGTGCACGTTTCTCACAAGACTAATGGGTTGGTCAATGTTTGATAGCAACACACACCACCGTCTCCGAATATTGGCTGGATGTTTATCCATAAACAATCCCTACAGCTTCTAAACAGATGAAAACTTCTTTTCTGGATTATTGAGCTGTTCACATGGAATCGAATTAGCATTAATGAAAATGTATAGCTAGAGTAGAATGACTCGTTATTTTAGACATTAATAAAATTAAAAACTATGTTGGTACAAAATTCTTGTGTTTTTCTGGATATAATCGTTCACCTAGACCGCCATGAAACCGCCATAAAAAATCAGACAAGACTGTTTTGGTTGATATTATATGCCATCATCCGCATTATCACGACATTGGAAGACATACCATACCTTTCCCTTCATGACTTAGATTTCGGGTTGTAGTTAGCCTTGCATGGGACTGTGAAGTCCAACGCCTTAATATCATCAATGCCATTAAATTATAGACTTCTACTTATTTTCTTCTGAATATTCAGATTGTCCTTGTGCCGAGCAGCAAACTCAGAGTCTTTCCTTCCAGGGAGCATGCCCACAGTATCTTTGAATGAAGCAGGGGAAAGAGGCTCACGACGAAATCACAAAGGGCCTTGACTTCTGGCAAACTGGAGAGCACACGGTCCCATTTTGAAGGCAGCCATGTTCGAGATCTTTGAACCCCACGAACCAGCCAGACATAGGGTACCTGGCTGATGGCTCTGACACCGTGTCTTCCCAGCTTCCCATCAGAAAGAGGCCTATCCTTCCTTATAACCTATGCCCTTGCCCAAGCCCGGGAAAGACAAGGAGAAGATAAAGAAAAATCTGGGGAAAGATTCTAATCCACTTGGATGTGTCCGTCCACGTATTGGTCCTTCTGTCCAGGTGGATGGATGTGCGTCCCTGCTCCCATCATCTTCTGCTTGTCCCGTAACAAGGCCACGCTTCTCACGCTTTTGACCTAGGGCTTGCCCGAGTTACTTGCTCTGGCCATTGAAGGGTGACAGGAAGTGCCGTGTGCCTCGTCTGAGCAGAGGCTTTGAAAGCCATCTCGTGGCTCCACCCACATCCTTTTCCTTCAACCATGAGCGCAGCTGGGTCCTGGGGAGGACGTTTGAGAATGAGGAAAACTTTCTGGGGCAGAGTCTCACGGCCGGCGACGGAGCCTGCCCCGTCCGGGAAACCGTCTGGAGTCAGGACCGCGTGCGGCAGCAGACCCCAGCAAAGCCGACCACGCGGGGCTCACTAGCTCGGCCCGGTGTGCGCTCCAGCCCCGCGCCGGCTGGGGACCCGCCCGCCAGAGTGGAGAACCCCAAAGCAGAGGCCTCCTCGACGGCCATAACAGAGAACCATTCTCCTAAAACATTTCCAGCGGCTTCTGCACAAAATAAAATCCAAAATCTTTGTCGTTCTATTGAAAGCCACACAATCGACTTGCCCCTGGTTCGTCTAGCTTTAGCTCTTGTTCCTTGCATTCTGTGCAAGCCAGCATGACGCCCTCAGAGTCCCCGAGAAAAGCAAGACCATCGCCGTCCCTGGGCCTTTCTGCCCGATACGGCTCTCCGTGTCCAAACACGTTAACCTCCGACATCGAGTAAAGCCGCTTTTCTGAGCGAGGCGACTGTCGCGCGACAGTGTTTACGGGACGGATGGAAGCTCGCCCCCTAAACGAAGAATTCTCGGGCTGCCCCAGTCACGTGTGTTTTAAATTCCTGCCTCCTCTTGTTTAAACCGGAGTGTACTCTCAGGCTATTGCGACTTTTACCCCCAGCTCCCATGCCAGGCTGTGCGGCTGCTGGCCCAGCAGGTCTAAAGCACGAACTCCCCACAAAACGCCGTACGGGGGTCTTACCGAGAGCAGGGACTTGGGCTTTTCTAGATTGATTAGCCCTCAGTCCTCCACCAGTCCCGATTCACACGATCGAGAACTCGTTCTTGGTTTCGGAAAACTCTCGGGAACCTACGCCACCTTTCCGGGCCAAAGTGAATTTCTTCTTTCTCTTTTATTTTAAAACTGTATTGATTACAATGAATATGGGTGTGTGTTAATTCTTCAGGAAAGTGGTTACCCCAAATTAGAGACACCTATCAAATTGGTGAACCCTCCCCATTCTTTTTGATTCAGTAGATTCTACACAAGAATGAAATAAGACCCCGTTTTCTCTCACACCTTACGTCTTAGATGAGCTTGTCAAATTTTAATTTCCTTTTCCTAGACCAGCCACAATAGTTATTATTATGTTTTTCAGATTCGTTCACTAAACATTGTGGTATTACTTCCATTCGATCGTGCGGACTTTTCTTTTTCTTAATGATTCCCTTGGCGAATTATACATCCACTCCTTTTTTTATCGTAAGGCCAAGTTCTTTGGCACTGCCTCTCCGCTTTTTCCTGGGATCTCAACATCTGGGCACGTAGCCACCAAGACCGCCGTTTTAGCGGTGAATCTTGTTCTCTTTTATTAAATCCTCGGGAATACATTCCCTCTCAATAGCCTCGCTTCATTTAAAAGAGAAAAAAAAGAAAACCGTTCTTTCTAAGATCATTCTAAGCCAAAGTGGCAGTGTTTCTGAAGACATGGAGGTTGCTTTGTGGGCACAGTGAGGCTGAGGCGTCCCGCTCAGCCAGGACCTGGGCTGCTCAGCAGTGACCCCCTGTGGCTGCTCGGGGCCAGCTCCCAGCCGCTCGCCACTCTGAGCACCCTTTGTGGCTAAGATGCTGGCGGGGGGGGGGGCGGGTTGTGTGCAAGGGAGAGAGAGGAGGAGGAGGAGGAGAGGGAGAGAGAGAGGGAGAGAGAGAGGGAGACCGAGTACAGAGGGAGAGAGAGAAAGGGATAGAGAGAGAGGCAGATGTGGGAGGGGGAAGGGAGAGAGACAGGGAGGGAGAGAGGGAAAAGGAGAGAGAGATGGAGAGAGAGAGAGTGTGGAGGGATAGGGAGGAAACAGATGTTATGACAAGTTTCACTAACCTGGAAAGTGTGGCTGTTTGAACATTGGTAGTTTGTCTCCTTCTCAGACCCCAACGGCGGAAAACAGGTGTCCTTTGGGACTTCGGATGGAGGCTCATGAGCACTTAGGGTTGAAAGGTCTGCCGCCCTGCCTGGCAGGGGAGCGGGAGGTGAGCCACTTGCGGGGACAGCAGGCGCGACGGTGTTTCTCAAGGGCGAAGACGGGTGAGGGTGTGTTCGGCGAGGCGAACCCGAGGGGGACCAGCGCGGGCGAAACAGCGGCGTGTTGCACACACATGGCCATGAACCCCGAGGTGGAGCGGTGGGGCTCGGTCCCGGTCGGAAACTCGGTCCTCGTTCTGGCTTCGTCTTTTATATTGTCCGGCTGTTTGGGGCTGTGTTCGTTCTATTGTGCTGCGTCCCTCTGCCTTCAAACCCAAGGCCGCATCCTTCAGTCCCACGCCGGCCGCGTGCGGGGGGCGCTTCTGGACGGGGAGGGGGTGATTCACTCCCCGCCGCAGAACAACGTGCGACCTCAGGGGGAGGGAGCACACGGGCAGAGACCAGAAGGACCGGATCTTGCCTCTCCGTCGCCTCCTCGGGGCTTCAGTAAGATCTGTGTTTCGGAGATAAAAGACGGATTCATCTCCCTCTTCCTCGAATCAGGAGATAATAGGAACTCCGAGGGTCATTACCACCTCTGCGGGGCCCTGCACGCCGACCCCAAGTCTGCCCCGCATGCACTCTCTTCTTCTCATTCCGGCCGGCGTCGCACAGGGTGACCACGTCCGACCCCGGCCGCGCTCCAGCTCGGCTCAAGCAAACAGGGCTTGAATTATCGCTCTCCGACAGCATAATGATCCCATCGTTATGACCCCCGTGTTCTGCAAAACACAGTAGCACCGTAATTGTCCGCACTCCCTCACCCAGGCATCGCGCCTGGCAGAGGTCGGCCTTAGCTGCGCGGCCTTTCCCTCAGCCTCAGAAAGGGAATCTCGATTCTCTCGCTCACTTGATGAAACGTTTAATAGCGTCAATGCTGGCCAGGATTTGACACGGAAAAGAAAATCCTCTCTGCCGTGCGGTCTGTGTTTAGCAGGGAGACAGAGCCAGGGCGAGCAGCACACACCCTCTGGTAACCAGGAGAGACGCTTAAAATATCAGCCCCATTATTGATCTTTGGTAAAAGACATGATTCCTGCCAACTTACCTTTTAATTCATTTCACGAGACATCGATGTTGCCAGAACCCAAGGAAGGCTGGGTTGTCACACACGCACTCGTCATGCGCACAAGGGGGAACCAGGGGACACACGTGAGCACACCCGCGCTAACACACGTGCACACGTACGGCGAGGTGCCGTTTTGATGCGACCCCGTGTTTATCAGCTCTGATAGCAGGGTTATGCAGAATCACCGTGCGATGAACTATCTCCAGTCAGATAGCCAAATGTCATTTTTAATTTTCTTTTTCCAGAGAACATTTGGATTGATAACTTGCAAGGAAAAACAAAACAAAAAAATTAGGAAAAAACCACAACTTTTATAGACCTACAGTAAACACTTTTAAGCTTGGAGCAAAGTTTACAGAAATCATTTCTTTAAGGTTGAAGATTTGAGTTCAGATCAAATACGGTGAGAGTAGAAAGTTCTTTCCCCATTGTTTTCCCCATGTTTACGAAGAAAATTTTAAATAGAGTAGGAAAAAGTAAAAACATAACAGAAATGTGAAACAAACTACTTGGGGGTGAACACTTGGTGTTAATTGAACAGTAAAAAGCAGCCGTCAACTCTTAAGTGTGTGAGTCGTGACCATTGCCACTCTGGGTTTTGGGGAAAGTGCAGAGTGATGTGGTTAATATCCACACCCAGATACAGTTGGAATCGAATCCTGGGGGGACTTTTTCACAAACTGTAGAAATTGCAATATATAATAGCATTGCTTGGAAGCATTTGGCTTTTATAGAGACGTGGATTTATTGTTTTTCCTCGCTGCCATTTTTAGAACGCCGCCTCCCCAGGTCCTCTGGGGCGTCATGTCGAGCCTGGACTGTGGCCGTCACTTCATGAACCTTTCCATAAGGAAAAAGGCTCCGATGCATTTGAAAGTCTAGCCAAGTAGAAGGAGGTTCAAATGACCAGCTCGGACCCAACCCATTTCTCCTTGACTGTTTCCGTCCCAGGAGTAAACCTGATGACAACATCTGTCCTCGGGACAATTTCAATACTCATTGATTTCTTCTTCTCTATCAGCAATTTCAGCGCGTTTCCCAACCGTGCCCTACGCTGCCTCGTCCTTTGGACGCTGCTGACTTTCTCTTTAACGCGGGCTACCGAAGTCGTCCCTTGCCTGAACTACCAAACGTGCCTTACAGAGAAACCCCACAGTTAAGGCACATCAATGTCCCAGATCCTAGGACTGCGAGGGTGTCCAGCACTTGGGGTTTGCTGACCGCGTACGTGAAGAGAACAGTCTGCTGCCCCGGCAGCGCCCCAGGGCTACAGCCATCGTTCCCACTGATGTTTGAGTGGGGGACCCCTGATGGCTCTGGGCGCAGACCGTGACTCTCAAATAAGACTCCAGTTTGGGGATGTGGCGAACCCTAAAAAGCTTAATCGACCAGAACGCTTTTGTAGTAGTTATCCTGGCTCGCTCCAATTCTATTTAATCGAGGTAAGAGACTAGCTCTATTTTGATTTTCCCAAATTGCGAAGCTGAAAATGATTCCAGAAGTGCTAGGCAACCTTCCTGGCTCAGTAGGCTAACACTGCTTTAAGGACGGTTTCCTCTCCAATTTGATAAATGTGTGACTTACAGTTGCTGTTCCGAAGCAAATTGCCCTCGTCAGATGGTGTGGAACCGCGGCCCTCACACGCAGCTACATAGTCACTTGGCAGTGGAGCCTTCAAACACACGGATGCCCCAACCCCACCCGCCGACGCTCTGAACTTCATCTTACGTAGAGACTTTAACACCCGTTCTTTATGTAACACCGCCGTGAGTAACCAAGGTTGAGATTCGCCGTTGCCAACCTGGATCTGACCACGCGAACTTCTCCATGAGATGTTGTGAATTTCGACAAATCCCAGACACCGATTTGTTTTCTTGCCATTGTCTCTGGTGTCCAGCTGTTAAGTACTGAAAATCGCTGTTAGCTCACTGAAGGCGCGCGGAGTCAGAACTACTTTTACATGAAATCGAGCTGCGAGACGTCGATGAACTTTGCCGGTTCAGGCGTCCGTGGGAAACGCCCTTTCCGGACGGCCAGCGTCGTCTACCAGCCGTCACGATGATGAGTGTTACATAATATATCCAAATATGCGCCTGATTTCAAATACGATCACTTTCAGGAGGATTCAACGTCCAGGATCCAGAAATAATGGCCTCGTCTTAAGCAGAATGACTCTTTTCATAAAGACGGCTCAGAGAATCATCTCCCTTGTCACACAACATGAGCACGTGTCTGAAAGATGTCTCCTTCTACAAAAGCGTGCTTATTTTTAATCCCCTGTGATGTATTTTACCTTCTTTCTGGCATCTGTCATAGGAATGGTGTTACGCTTACATATACGTTTGATATAACTGAACGAGAGGGGTTTGTTAACCTATATGTTTAAAGCTTCTTACGTTATAATTGATAGACTTCTCTTTTGAAACAGTTTTATGTTTGGAGAAAAATTTTGCAGGGAGCGCCCATATAATCCTTCCCCAGCCCCTATTTGAGCTATCATTAATATCTTGTATTAGAGCGGCACGTTTGTCACAAGTGATGAGCCAATACTATTCATTAATTAATAATTATGAAGTAAATCAGTAGTTTGCTTTAAGAGGCGCCTGGCTGATTCATTTGGAAGAGCGAGTGACTCTTGATCTTGGGGTCGTGAGTTCGAGCCACACCTTGCTTATAGAGATTACTTAAAAATCATAAATAAACTTTCTTTAAGGAGTTGGTTTTAGGACCCCCTCTCGATGTCACAGAATTTTTGAGTCTGGACAAATGTCTACGGACAGGTGTCCACCACTCTTTCTCACACAGAGCAGTTTCACCACCCTAACACCCGCGCCCCCGTGCTCTACCTGTTCACCCCTCCCTCCCTTTGACTCCTAGAAATCCCTCATGCTTTTTACCATCTCCACCGCTCTGCCTTTTCCAGAGCGTCAGATGCCGGGAGTCACTCAGGAGGAGGCCTCTGTGGGCCGGCGCCCTTCCCTTCGTCATGTGCTTTCAAGTTTCCTCCGTGTCTTTTCATGGCTTGTTAGCTCGTTTCTCTTTGTCCCTGAAGAACGTTCCACTGTCTGGATGGACCAACTTTATTTATCCAGCGCCTCCTTAGGGAGGTCTTGGATGCCTCCAAGTTTTGGCGATTATGAATAAAAGCGCTACGAACGTCTATGGGCAGGTTTTTGTACGAACGTAGCTTCCAGCTCATCTGAGTAATTATCAAGGGGCACGACCGCGGGTCATGTGACCAGGGTACGTTTAGTTTTGTAGGAACCCACCAGGCCGTCCTCCAGAGCGGCCGTCCCGTGTGCCCGCCTGCCGTGCGTCAGAGACCCTGTGGCTTCACGTCCTCGCCAGCACGTGCTGGTGTCGGGGGCCTGCCTTCGGGCCCTTCTAACCGGGGAGTGGCGGTGTCTCCTCGTGTTCGAATTTGCATCTCCTTGATCAAACATGACTTTGAGTTTCCTTTCATCTGCTCACCTGCCTCAGTCCGTCTCCTTTGGAGAGGCATCTTCTCAGGTAATTAGGTCGTTTTCTTACCACGGCGTGTTAAGAATTCTTTGTACATCTTGGACACGAGTCCTTTATCAGATACGCGTTTGGCAAACCTTTCCCCCCAGGCTGCAGTTTGTCTTCGCCTTCGCTTTTGAAGGATGATTTTGCTGGATACAGAATTCTAGGTTTTTTGGGGGTCTTTTCTTTCTACACTTTAAATATTTCATCGCTCTCTCTTGCTCTCCCAGTTGCCAAAGAGAAGGCCCATGCAGAAATAATGGCACAGAGGTCTCTGTGCCTCTATGTGTGTGTGTGTGGAGGGGGATGTTATGTATCAGGTTGTTTCTCAGCTTCTTTTAAAACTTTCTCTATGATTTTCAAAGTTTAAATACAAGCCTAGGTGTAGATGATTTTATATTTATCCTCCTCAGTGCTCTGTGTACTTCCTTGATCTGGGTTTGTTGTCTGTCCTTACCATCTGACAGTTTCTTCTCTTTCTTGTCTTTCTGATATTCCCATTATGCCTTTTCTAATTGTGCCAGTTTTTTTACATTCTGTTGGTTCCCCCCCCCTTTTTTTTTCTCTGTCTCTATTTGAGTTTTGGAAGTTCTCTTAACATCTCCTCCAGCTCCCCGATCCTCTGCCAAGTCTAGTCTACTCATGAGCCCGCCAAAGGCATCCTTCATTTCCACTGCAGGGCTTTTGATTTCTGGCCTTGCCTTTTGATTCCTTCTTAGAATCTCCATCTCTCCACTCATGTTACTCGCCTGCACTTGTATGGTGTCCACTTCTCCCCACTGGAGCCCCGGCATATCAGCCATGGTTTCTTTACGGCCCCGCCTGGTAATTACACCATCCGGGCCAAATCCGAGTGTGGTTCTGATGCTTGCTCTGTGTCTTCAAACCCCGTCATTTGTCCCCTCCTGTGCCATGTACCGCCTGCTGTCCAAAGTCAGACAGGAAGCACTGGGTAAAATCACCGGGATGAACAGGCCATTGAGTGTGGGAGCTTACGTTTCCCCAGCTGGGAGGCGGGACAGTTTCACTGTTGCCGTGGCTGCAGGAATGGGGCCAAAAGCTCCTCCGATGTCCTGGTTTTGTCTCTTCTGCCATCTTGGATTTCCTGGAGGCTCCTCCCTAGACAAGGTCTGAGCCAAGTCCCCCGTTGCTACTCGGGAACCCTACCGATGTGCGGCAGGCCCGGGCAGTCACGCTGCTCGAGCCCAGGATGGCAATTAGGCCTCACTCTTGGTGCACCCGAGAACCTGGGCTTTGGCCCCCACGCGCTCCTTGGTCAATTTCCCCCGTGGGACAGGGTGGTGGCAGTGAGCTGGAGTCCATCCGTCCCTTCCTTCAGGTCGGCTGGGCTCTGATAAAGCCCAAGAAGGTTGGGCTCCGGTGAGCTACTCCCCCTGAGGTGGCCTTGTGACCAACAGAGTGTCCTGTCCTGTCTCAGGATGGTCTGTGCCCCTCCCCCACCCTCGGCCCCTCGGGAGCTGAGAGAGATTCTCTGACATTCATGCTGAGGACCCTGGAGGGCTCCTGGAGGAGAAGCCCTCAGGGGTGTGAGCTCCTGCCCATGACTGGAGGTCACACTTGTCCCCACCCAGCCTCCTGGTTCCTGCTCCGGCGACTCTCTGTCTTCCCACTTCTGGGGCCGGGGTCGCTTCCTGGTTGTGTGCGCAACTTACCATTCAAACAGAAAACCAGTGTTTTCGTGCTTTGATGATCGGGAATTCAAACCTAATATTCACCTCTGAAAATGAAAGGGTTTTAAAATAATGATCACGTGGTACCTCCCTCGGGCAGAGGGAGCTGAAATCCCACAGGATGGACAAACACAGTGACGGCTGGCCGCTCGCAAGCCCGTGAGGCAAAACTTCACAAAACCAACCAAGGTAATTTTGATAGAAAAAATACACTAAAAATTTTAGAAACAAGATTATTAGGTACAGCTCCTTGGATGACCTAGTTAGGGGCACACGGTGAGAGAGTAAGTGTCATCATTTACACGACGTAGGGCCTCAGTTTCCCCATCTGTAACACGAAGGGAGCGATTGAGCCGCTGGGTCGTTTTCGGGCTGTGCCCGGAGGCCTCCTCACAGCAAGGGCCGCGCCAGGCGGCAGGACCGACTCGGCATCCAGTCCTGATTCCTTCTGGTGCGGATTCACTCGCCAGCTTCCTGCACCCTCCTTTACGCGAACACGGGTGAAAACGCTTTGAAAATGCATTGCTTTCGCCAATCATGTAAGGTTTCTTTTGTTCTAAATTTTCACAAAACCCATGATCTAGTGTGATGAGGAAGAGGAAATTGGAGAGGACGAGGAGATGCAAATTTTACTTAAAATTATAAATCTGACTTCCTTTTAGAATTATGTCCAAGATACGATTTTTTTTAATGTTTATTTATTTTTTGAGAGAAAGAGACAGAGTGTGAGCAGGGGAGGGGCAGAGAGAGAAGGAGACACAGACTCTGAAGCAGGCTCCAGGCTCTGAGGTGTCAGCACAGAGCCCAACATGGGGCTCGAACTCACGAATCGTGAGATCATGACCTGAGCCGAGGTCGGATGCCCAACCGACTGAGCTCCCAGGTGCCCCCAAGAGAGAACGGTTTCAATGCTCAGCTTGTGAGCCTGTGAAGCCTTTTCCTCGACACCCCGACTTTCTTCCCCATGGGGTTTACCTGGATTTGCTCATTGGGATTAACCAGAAAGTCCCTTCCGAGGCCTACGTCCTCTCGAACACTGGAACTAACACTCCCCAGGTGGCCGCATTTTCACCCACACCCCTCAGAACAGGGACAGTTTGCTGGACAGACAACAGGTGCACGGGGCACAGATGCCCCCAGGTAAGCGTCAGACGGTCCACCTTACATCGGAACACATAACAAGTCCGGGCGTGCTCTGCAGTTCTTTACAAAACGTCTCTCACTATAATATTAAAACTAAATGCATTGTTCGCCAAAGAAAATGGCTTCCATCAAGGGTTTGGTATGTTCCAATGAACACTCCTTTGGCCTATAAACCCTGAAAAAATTAATGCTCACTAATGAACATGACGGGATGTGCCTCGCTGAAGTATTTTTCTTAATTATGTGGGGAGATCAATGTTGGGAGAAATGTGCGAGAATATGCAAGACCGTTCTCAATGGTTGTTACTTGAAGAGTGAAGATGGCGGCAGAAAACAGAGCGGGGGTGGTGGGGAGTGAAGCGGTTGAAAAAGC
>PITB01036303.1:0-11646 GCA_004024585.1 Paradoxurus hermaphroditus | reverse complement strand
CTTGAGTTGATTGTCCGTCTTGGGTTGGTTACTTGCGACGACTTCATAGGGATCCTTGTTTACAATTCGGGCTGCAATATGGTCCCTGTCTGGACCTCAGAGACTTTGACCCAAACTAGCTTATTTCCTTCTTCTGATACATACAGCATTGGCCCCATGGGGTTTGGTTGTTGTTGTTTTATCAGTGGTTTGTTTTATTCCCTCTCTGCCTTTTGCCTTAAATTTTTTTCTTTTTCTCATTTTCCTTTCTCATTATTCCTCTGTTTTAACCCCCCCCCCCTTTTTTTGGTCCTTTTTTAGTCTTTTTTCTTTAGTTTTTTAGTGGGGGGAGTTTTGGGGTTTTGTCTGGCATTGTGTTTTGATTGGATTATGAGATCAGTTCATGAGGTGGACTTCCTTTGGTATATGTGAAATTGTGGTTTGGCAAATACAGTTCTTTCATTAAAAATAAGTAACTCGTGTTTATATGTAATGGGTTTATTATATTTTTTAAATGAATGGATACATATTTAAATCTTTTATTTCTAATACAGTAAATATTAATAGATATAACCCACATAAAGAGACACTTTTTGGGAACTCGATTATTTTTAATAATTGCAAGGAGTTTCTGAAGCCAAAAAGCTAAGAATCACAGTTGTAGACAAAACTTGGATTAATTCTCCCTGCTTTGGTTGGCCGATTTCTTGGTAATTTCATAAATTTTGCAACTCCCAGCCCCTGTTTAGTCCTGGCTGTGCCTCAAAAAGGCACTTGCTGCCTTGGTTTTGTGTTGTTCTAGCTGAGGAAGCGGATTCTCAGCTACCTGAGGGACTGTGACCGAAGTTGGCTCGTTTTCTCCTTCAAAAACAGAGCATTGGCCTTGCGAGTTTTTTTAAACAGTTATTTTTTTTTTATTTTGAGATAATTTTAAGTGAAGAAAAGTTGCAAAACTAACCCAGGGAGTTCCTGTACGATCTTCTCTCAGCTTCCCCTTGCGTTAACATCTTCTGTGACCGCAGAACATGTATCAGAACTAAGAATTAACCTCGGTTTAATACTATTAACCGCAGTACAGAACTTGTTCAGATTTCATCAGTTTTTCCACTGATGTGCTTTTTCTGTTCCCGGACCCAGTCCAGGAGCCCACATCACATTTGATTGTCTTGTCTCTATAGTCTCCTCCAACCTGTGGTCATTTCCTTAGTCTTTCCAGGTCTTCTATGACATTGACAGTTTTGAAGAATACGGGTTAGTTTTTAGAATGTTCCCTAATTATGGTAACCTAAAATTTTCTCATGGCCTATGCTTTAACTCCCATTTTTTCATTGTGGTAAAATATACACATAAGATTTACCGGTTTAATCTTTTCTTTTTAAATTTTTAATGACGTTTATTTATTTTTGAGATGGAGAGGGGGGGACAGAGGATCCAAAGCAGGTTCTGTGCTGACAGCAGAAAGCCTGAAGTGGGGCTTGAACTGATCATGACCTCAGCTGAAGTCAGACACTTAAACCAACTGAGCCCCCCAGGAGTCCCCCCATTTTTACCCTTTCTGAGTCTAGTGGCATTAAGTACATTCCTGATGTTATGTAACCATCTACTATTTCTAGAAATTTTTCATCATCCCAAACAGAAATTCTGTATCAGTTAAATAGTAACTCTCCATCTCCCCCTCCCCCAGTCTCTTGTGACCTCTGTTTTACTTTCTGTCTCTATGGATTTGACTACCCTAGGTACCTCATGTAAGTGGAATCATACAGTATTTGTTTTTTTGTGTCTGGCTTAATACTTAATGTTTTCAAGGTTCATCCGCGTTGTAGCTTTAATTCCATTTTAAAAGTTAACATAGGTTTTACTCTGTGACATGTATTGAGTTGATACGTTAGAAAACATAGTTATTGAGATGTGTTGTAATTGGCCTAGTGGTATTATTTTAAATGCATTAATAGATAATTTAACATTTTCTAAGTTTTAGTTAGAATGCAGTGGTTATACCCACATAAAGAAAAGCTGTTTGAGGTCCTTCATAGTTAAGAGCACAAAGCGTTTCCAGACAGAGGTGTGAGAATATCTTCTATAGACAAGCGTTGGGCTGATCATCCCTCTTCCTGATTGGTTGGTTACTTGATATGACCTCATACTGAGCCTTTGTTTTGCAATTCCCAGAGTGCTGGCTAGCCTGCAGGAAGGTACTTGCTGCCTTGGTTTGCAGTCATTCTAGCTGAGGAGGCTGGTTCTCAGTGACCTGAGGGACTTTGACCAAAGTTGGCTTTTTTCCTCCTTCTAATATAGAACATCGGCCTTTTTCCCCCCCATTAAAAAGATCATTTGGCTTACTTGGATTTCATTATGACAGATTTTTTTTTAAGCTTATGCATTGGCCATTGGTCAGTTCCAAATTTGAAAACTGCAAAGCTTGCTTAGCCTCTATCCTTGAAGAACCTTGGTGACTGCCTGTAATAGCTGAAGGCCGGTAGGCTCCAGTCACCCACTACGGCCACAGCACCCAGCAGTCTGTTCCCTGGGTGGCTGCAGAGCCTACACACTTTGTTCCTATTTCTTCTGTGCTTAACTCTTTGTTGGCCCTGTTTCTTAAAGAAACATGTCTGCCAAATCCCACACTTGACAGAGATACGCTTTATTTTCTCAGTGAGAGGTAAGCAGATTTGGTGTGCAACAGTGGGAACTTCATCTTTGCTTGAGGAGTCTTTAAGGGACAGGTAAAATCACAGTAGATGCATAGTTTCTAAAGTATCTTACTGGGGTGCCCTGATGGCTCAGACGCCTAATGGTCTGACTCTTGATTTCTGGCTAGGTAGGGTTTGTGGGATCGAGCCCCATGTCAGGCTCCACACCATCAGTGCAGAGCTTGGGATTCTCCCTCTCTCTCTGCCCCTCCCCAATGCACATGCGCGTGTATACTCCCTCTCAAAAGAAAGAAATATTTTTTTGTGGGGCGCCTGGGTGGCTTAGTCGTTTAGCGTCTGACTGTAGCTCGGGTCATGATGTTGCAGTTCGTGGGTTCAAGCCCCATGTTGGACTCTGTGCTGATGGCTCAGCCTGGAGCCTGCTTTGGAGTCTGTGTCTCCCTCTCTCCTCTCTCTCTGCCCCTCCCCACCTTGCACTGTGTCTCTCAAAAATAAACATTAAAAAAATTTTTTTTATTTTAAAATATCTTATGATTCTCGCCTTGTTCTTTTGCTTGGACTCACCTTCCAATGTCCATTGCACCTCTGACTTTGGAAGGCTTCCCTTGGGACCACTAGCGGTAGACCTTCGGGCCTCCTCTAATAGTTACTTGTACCAGCCTTAAGCAAATCTTTTAAATTCATCTCATTTGTTCAGAATCACTTCTCATCAGGTCATTAAAAAGCACTGTTTAATCAGGTGCTTAATTTATATCAATTTGAGTCTGCATATAGACTTGCAGGATTATAGCCCCATTCCCCATCACTCAGCAGTCCCATAATCCTCTGCTTTTTACACAAAGCTTATTTCTTTTCAGATTCACATGTGGCTTTCATTCCAATTCCAGAATTGAACTTGATGTGCTTCTCTCTCTCTCTTCGGCCGCTGGTCTGTATAGAAGATAGACTTTTGCTTTCAAAGGAGATTTGTTCACTCTGTTAGCTAAGGCAGTGACTCAGTAACGGTGCCTCCTGGATGGCCCTCTCGTACATTAGTCTTCCAAGTGGTTAGGGAACTCTTAAAGGGAATGGACTGAGTACTTGAAGTGTCGACCACCCCTGCCCATTCTCTCTCACGGGGCACGGTCCGCTCTGAGGCTAGCGTCGTCAGCTACAGCCATAATAATCGCCTATACGTATTGAACACATACTTTGTCCCAGACACTTGTTTAGCTGTTTTACATTGATTAACTCATTTAGTCTTTGCGAGATGGTGGGTCTTACTCTTTTTTTTTCCCTAACTTTTTTTTTTTTTAATATTTATTTATTTTTGAGACAGAGAGAGACAGAGCATGAGTGGGGGAGGGGCAGAGAGAGAGGGAGACACAGAATGTGAAGCAGGCTCCAGGCTCTGAGCTGTCAGCACAGAGCCCGACACGGGGCTTGAACCCACAGACCACGAGATCATGACCTGAGCCGAAGTCGGCCACTTAACCAACTGAGCCACCCAGGCGCCCCGGTGGGTCTTACTCTTTTACAGAGGAGGAAATAGAGGCCCAGAAATGTGGAATAATTTGTTACAAACCCAAGTGGTCCAGAGTGTATCAGTGTCAGAACAAGACTTTCTTGACTGGTGAATCCTTTGGTTCTGGCTTCAGCTGTGGCCAGATAGATAACTTAGGATTCATTCCTAGTCAGCGTGCGGTTGGCTTAAGAGTTACGCGTGGCCGCCTCTGCCCCAGATTTTTTCTTCCTGCCCTTGATGGCCCAACGGGTACAGATGCAGCCCGCCAGGCTTACCTCCCTGGCCTTGACTCCTCCATACAAGAGCTGTGGGAAACTTTTTTAAAAATTTTATTGTTTAATCCTGGCTTCCGATTCCTCTTTATTTCTTCTCATCTTCTGGAATTTCAAGAAGCGTTTTTAGAAAAGCCGGAATTCTGAGACCTAAAATTAGTAACTAACAAGTACCGAGTTCAGAGCCCGGGACAGCTTTGATTCCTAGATTGACTGCCCTGACCTGCAGCACCCATGAAGTGCTGGGATTCTAGAACCCTTTTTAGAGGCGCTCCCACAGCCCCGCTCCCCGCAAAAAGGGAAAAGCTGTTTGTGCGTGGATCTTAACTGTGTACATTTTATCACGAAAATAATGTTCTCCCTTTACAGTCCTCTACGGGCCACTTACACAGAGGCGCCGCGCTACTTGCTTTTAGCCTTGACTGCCAAGGGCACTGAGCACCGTAGCTGGTAGTACCAGGCCGCTGTGTTTGGGACTTGCCAGTTCAGTCCTGGGAGGCTGAGCTCTGGCAGCCCTGCTGTGCCTCGTTATCCTGCTGCTTGTTTTATGTGCCGCTACTTCCTGCTTGCTTTTGTTCAGTCTTCCTCTGGCTCCCTCCTCCCTCCTGAGGCTGATGCCCATAGCTCTGCCGCTCCTGGTTCTCTGGGACCTCTGCTGTCTCTTAGAGTGACTGCTCTGCACCCCTCTGGAATTTTAGTTCACTTGAGTTTATGCAGTTATGGTTTGCTTTGCTTGCTTGTCTCCCCTGGACAGCAGTGCCCTTTCTTTTATCCTTTTAGACATTTTGAGTTTTATTAGCAAAGTTTTGAGATTTTAAGGCTGTTTTAAGATGCCAGCATGGGGTGAGAGTAAAGTGGCCAGCTGCCGCCCTTGATGCACATGTCACCTACCCACTTGTGCCCCTCTCGCTGCCCTAGCAGAGAAAGAGAGGGAATCCGACCTCGTTCGGTTCTCCAAGACTACGGTTGCGTGCCATTTCTCAATTCCTTACTTTCTGTTACAGGGTAAAACGAAGGTCCCCATAAATGACCTCAGGAAGCAAAGCCTGTTGGCTTTCTTTTGAGTGGTCTCCCCCTCCCCCTGTCCCGTCTCCAGCCCATTTTTATCTCTTAGCAGAGGTAGCTGCTGTTCACACACAGGTGTTCTTTAGTGATGCGGGCCACGGCTTCCTCAGAGAGTGCGTGCTGCCTGCGGTAAAAGGCTGTCGTAATGGGTTAGGTCCGTAGGGGCTCGGCCCTTCTGTACTTGTACTCCCAGGGAGAAAAGTCTCTACCTTAATTACCACATCACACTGGCAGAGAGGTGTGGCTGCTAATTGATTAGATGACAGTCCTTTGCATTGATGCGGGACTGTTGGGGTGGCTGGGTTTCGTTTTTAAATAAACAGATTCGAGCCAGGTAAGTTGACTTTGGAGAGCGGCAGTCCTGAGTAGGGAGTCCCCTGTATGACTCGCACGTGTTTAGTGCCGTTTCTGCGTCCCTGTTTTCTCACCTGGTAGTAAGCTCTCAGTTGGCTTTTCTTGTCGTTTTGGTGACCGTGGTGAATGTCTTTTCCTCCCCTGCATCTCTGGCGTGCTCCCTTCCTGTTGGGTAGAACCAGATTCCTTTATTTGGTTTGCTTTTCCTTCCCTCCTGTCTTGGAATGGTTGAACTCTATTCTGAAATATATTTTTAAGATAGTGTCTAAAAGCAAACACCCTGCCTTCCTTGAAACCACAGAAACTGCTTGTGAAAGAGCCGCCAGGGCAAGCCGCCAAGTCTGCACTGTTAACCCACCCCGATGACAAATGTCAGACACTGATGGCACACCGTAGTCATGACTGTGGTGTGAGGGTTTGCTCAGTAATAAACGTGTAGGTGCCGAGCTCCCGGTTTCACGTCCAGAACGCCCGCATTTTAACATTCATGGTGAACCATTATGGAAAAGTCTTAGGAGCTAATCTGCTGTCTACTATACGGGAGGGGTTTTAAACAAACCAATTTCCATTCCCCCTCACCTACTTTTTTTTTTTTTTTTTTTTTTTAATTTCAGGAAGTGATTTTCTTTTGAGGTGATTTGGACCAAGCCTCTTACCAGCTTTTCCCATTTTTAAGTTAGAACCGGCATCAGAATGGTTTTTCCCCACGGTGGAGGAGAACTTGGACCTTAATCTTTATCCCCAGGCCCTGAAATGACTGACTTCTTTTTTGGTTTGTTTGTTTAATGGCATAGAATTTTCTCTCTAGGGAATTTTACTTCTCTCTCTCTCTCTCTCTCTCTCTCTCTCTCTCTCTTTTTCTTTTAATTTTTATTTAAATTTTAGTTAGTTGACCTACAATGCAATATTGGTTTCAGGAGTAGAATTCAGTGATTCATCACTTAGGGAATTTTATTTCTTTACAAGTACTGTCAGGAATGAATATTTGTTCCTCCCTATTACCTTCCAGAAGAGCTCTGACACCTCTGGTAGGTAGCCTGATAGGTGAGAATACAATTTGAAAACTGGCATCCTGGCACATGGGTAGCTCAGTTGGTTAAGTGTCTGACTCCTGATTTCGGCTCAGGTCATGATCTCCCGGTTCGTGGGATTGAGCCCCATGTGAGGTTGCTTGGGATCCTCCCTGTCTCCCTCTCTCTCTGCACATCCTCTGCTCATACTCTCCCTCTCTCTCTCTCAAAATCAATAAATAAACATTAAAAAAAAAAAACAAAACAGAACAGTATCAGCGTGCACTGAGCTATAGCACTGATTGAGTGGGAGGAGAGATCAGGCTTGACAGCCAACAATTGAAAAGTAAAAGGAAGAATATTTAATGTGCCTCCCTGTTCACAATCAGCACCGTGATAGGGGTTCTAGATGCAGAGCTTGAGGAATCCTTTCCAGGTCTTCCCCAAGAGCAGCCTCTTTTGTTCTCTTGCCAGGTGTTTATTCTGACTTCGTTTCCGTGACCTGAGTCCTGAGCATGTTTTTTGACTTCATGTTTAAGCTCTTCTCATATCATCTTTGCTTGTCTGGTAGGCCTGCCCCTAGTTTCCAGATGGGGAGGAGACCAGGAAGACTAAATGATTTATTCTTCAGTGAGTGTCCCTGGGTTGGCTTCCTCTTGGCGCCCGCATCGCGCGACTCCCCACAGTTAGTTCAACGGGTGGACATCCCCATTCGCTGAAGCCCCCAGGGTTTAGATAGATCCTGGCAGATCTCGGGGTCCTAGCTTAAGATCTCTCCGCCCATGGTTCTGAAAAAGAACAAAAGTCACAGACTTCTAGTAAAGTGCAGGGATTAGGTGGACTGTTAACTTTAATTCTTGGGTTTGGTCCCATCTTGGACTATGATTTGTGTTTATTTATCTCTCCTACTAGATAATCAGCTCTTTTGAAGTCTGGGCTGTTTTGATCCTTTTCTGTGTACCTTCCTCTCCCACAGTCTTTTGGAGTGCTTCGTGCAAGGTCATCTCTCAATTATTTGTGAAATAAAAAGCCAGAAAAATTAAAAAGTGGGCATTATTTACTTACAAGCACCTTTGGGGGAGTGTGTCCGTACTGATTTGTAAATCCGACCTCTGTCTATCCGGTTTTTGGACATGGACGTCACAAGTCTTCATGTGTGTCTTAGTAGGTGTAATAATGACTACAGAGAACAACTTTTTCAGCATGAGGGGATAAGGAGAAAAATTAACTCTGTTAGTGGGTCGTGTTAAGAACTCAGAGAGGAAAGCGTACGGGGAGCACACGCTGTCGAGGAGGAAACCCTGTCTGGCTTCCTGAAGCAGGGACCAGAGCCAGAGAGCAGGCCCTCCAGGTTTGGGGGGAGTTCCGCTCTTGCCTCAGGCACACAGCATCTCTGGCTACATAGTTGCTTCTGGTTCACTTGGCCTCATACTCTCATACTTCCCTCTTTTGGGTGGATGAATAGAGAGAGGTACACCGAGTGTTGGGGATTTTGTCCAGAGTTGGACAGATCATGCGGTCTGTATCAGAAGGCTGGAGTTATTTATAGTGGGAGGAAAGCGCAGGAGCGTGGCACAGGAAGAACTAATTTCACACCACCTCAGCGACTGGTGATGAGGAGAACCCAGATTTTTCTTGGAGCATCTCAGGGCAGATCGGTTGCTTTTCCGAATTGACCAAGAGCTATGACATCCGGGACCGTGTTTTCCAGGACCGTTGTGGGTAGGGCAAGAATGAGTTGGATGACCATTTTCTCCTTTCTTCTCGATTCCCTGGTCTGTGTGACTCAGTGTGAAAGCCCCACCTGACTTCCGAATCTTCTGTTTTTAAGCCGGTGCAGAAGGCACTAGCTGTGCAGGGTGGTGGCAAAAGGGACCTGTTAGACCGGTCCTACTTGACCCCACCCCACCCCCACCCCCCCTTACTCAGGGCCGGGAGACTGAAACTGCTGCCGGGGGCTTTGCCAAGCCAGTTTCTCCTCATGGGTCACCCGCTCATGGCAGTCAGGAGCCCTCAGAGGAATCAGGCTACTGGGGAATCATGCTTCGGAGGGGGGTTAGCGGAGCGGGGTGCCACGCACCCCACCAGCATGGTGACTCCTCGGCTCAGCACTGCTCACACTCAGTGTGCAGAGCCCCAGGGCCTGCTGGAAATAGACTCTGTGTCATGGCACCTTTCCCTGTGCCTTGTAGCCACACTCCTGGTAGGCAAAGAGGCTGGGAGGGTTGAGGAGCTTATAAATTGTGGGTAAATGAAGTCTAGGGGGAGGGAGAGGATCCTTCCCTAGGTGACACACTTCCTTCTAAGTCTGGGGGTAGTCATCCAGGTTGACTTTAATTTTTTTCAGCCCTAGGCAGAAGAGATTTTCCAGTGTGTGAGCCTAGTGTCCAAGGCATATTAGATGAGGTATACTTATGGAGCCAGACTTAGGTAGCTTGACCCGATATAAGCCAAGGTCAGGATGTGGTCTTCAGGACGTGCGGACCGAGCCCACTTCCTGCTACATTCTCAGGGACAGGGCTGGAAGGCTTAAGAGTGCAGAGGCACTGCGAGCCCTCACGCCCACACAGGACAGACCCTCATTTTATACGTGGGGAAACACAAGTTCCAAGAGGGTGCATGACTTGCTCAAAGTAATAGAACTTGGTTGTGTGGGGCGGGGTCTAGAATCACTCTCCCTTGGGGACCTTGGCACTATACCCGCATTTCTTCCGCTTCAGAGGCATTCCTGTTGCTCAGAAGGCCTGTGTAGGGGCTAGCCTGCAGACCTGCTGGCGGAAGGGATTGGGAAAGGACAAGTGGAAGGGCAGCAGGCCCCAGCTCCACACACCAGAGATGAGTTCTGAAATCCTGCCAGAGACTTCGTCCATAGAGGTGCCTGAAGGCCGTAGGGAATGGATTTAAAGCAACGGGCACCAGCATTATGGTCCTGACCCAGGTTGCAGGGGTCACATGGAGCAGAGTTGTGCTTAGAGCTATCAGGCGAGGAGACTCCGGAAAAAGCAGGAAGACCCTGACCCCGACTTTCCCTTGTGAATTCGGAAGGCATTTATGGAGAGCCTGTTAGGTGCCAGGTACTATGCCTTGGCACAGGTATGCCTGAGGACACAGAAATGACCTGAGTCTTGGGTCCCAGGCCGCTCTCAGCCTGGGGTAGCAGTGAACAAGGCAGCCACCAAGAGTTGTGAAGTAGGCCCTTCAGCAAGCAGTGACGTCTTGGCACAAAGAGGCTTGAAGTTCTGCTACAGGGACCTTGTGAAGTCAGAGGGATGGAGCAGGGAAAGCTCTGGAAGTGATGTCTGAGCAGAGGCTGACCAGGAAGAAGAACGGGACTGGATGATGGAAGGAAAGTGTTCGGCACTGGGAGGCTTTAGCAAAGGCCTGGAGGTCTGAGAGAACATTCTACATTTGAAGACAGCTGGCTGGAGCCCAGAGTGAGACTCTAGGAAGGGACAAGGGCCAGGCTGGAGCTGCAGGCGGGGAAAGGGAGCCAGCCAACTCATTATGCAGCCCAAGGAAAAATCCAGAAACCGTGTGGGTCTAGTCTGAAAATCAGTTTTACGTGTATACATACGTATACGTGCGTAGACATTTACACGCATATGCACACACACACGCATGTGTACACAGATATATAAAAATTAGTCGTGTGTGTTTCAGGGGCCCTTTGAATATGAAGCCGTCACTTCCCGTTGCCAGTGCTGAGTGGCCCGCAGAGATTACTGCTGGCGCCCCCCAGCCCGAGTTGTATTGCGAGGGACTGGACTGGTTTTTATGTGCTGGTGTGGGTGGAGAGGAGGCTGGGGCTATAGTCTTGGTGGGGCGACTCTGGCTTTAACATTAAAGCAGGCTGGCCAAGGACACTTGGAGCTTGTTCAGGCCCCGGGGTCAGGACCGATTTCCCTTTTCTCTTGGGGGAGTGACTCACGGGCCATCGCTGCCACCCGCTGCCACTGGAGATTTTGCAGGCTTTCCTGAGGTGGCCAGTGGTAGCTTTCGGTGAGAAAGAGGAAGTACCTGGTGGCGGTCCCTCCTGCCTACGTTTCTGTCGCTAAACAGCACCTCTCTGTGGCAGCCTTGGGCTTCGCTCCCTCCGCTCCGGCGAAGGAGGAGCTCTCCCCTCCCCGTGGGAGAGGCCGTCATCTGTGGCTTCTGCCCTACCCTTGGTCACAGATTAGCTTGCACTACACAGCCAGTGAGAGTCCCCCTTTCTGCCTGTCATCAGCACTTGAGTGGGGAGACCTTAACTTACAAGGTTGTAGAAATGGCCATGCTCCAAACTGCAGGGTTCAAAGCACAGCCGGGGAAGCATGTGAAAATTGACCTAAGGTTAGAGCTTGGTGGACTGTCTGACTCAAAAGGTGTAATGGGACAGCGTTTCCCTTCTGACCACATATGGGCACTGCCTTGCAGACGGCTGGGCTGTCCCCTCTCCTGCCAGGGAGTGAGTTTTGTTCCAATGCCAGCCTGGCTTTTACTGTTTCCCCTCCTGTCTTTCCCCGGGGACCATGAACCTGCCCACCTCCTGTTATGTTCTAGTTCTGATAGGAGTACCATTCAAAGTTCTTGGCAGGAGACCAGCTCACTTCTGCCCATGTTGGTTTCCCCTTCTTTTCCCAGTGTGTTCGATGTGCACGTTCCCCAAAATTCCTTCTGCGGCCGGCTGGCTCTGTAGTGCCCAGAGATTGGAGCCCGCCCGCAGCGGGAACTCCGCCGGCTGCCTCCCTCCTTGGGTTTAGGGGTGGGGCTTGAAAATAGAGGATCAGAATCTCCCTTCCCCCTCCATCTTCCCCTCCTCCCCCTCCTCCCCC
>PITB01036302.1:0-11635 GCA_004024585.1 Paradoxurus hermaphroditus | reverse complement strand
ACAATTTCTCCAAACTACCTGGGTTTCCCTGATCACTTGATTCTGCCAGTCTGCCCTTTTATCATTATTATTATCATCATCATTATTATTAAATGTTTATTTTTGAGAGAGAGAGACAGAGCGCAAGCAGGGGAGGGGCAGAGAGGGAGGGAGACACAGAATCCGAAGCAGCTCTAGGCTCTGAGCTGTCAGCACACAGCCCGACGCGGGGCTCGAACTCACCGGTTGCAAGATCATGACCTGAGTCGAAGTCAGACGCTTAACCGACTGAGCCCCCCAGGCAGCCCTGTTATTATTTTTTAAAATCACTTACCAACCTGTAGGGTACAATTCTGGAAGGAAGGAGGGGTGGAGTTTGGTAGAGAGCTCTCACTTCGTCCACAGAGAGTCATGTTATTCTTACTTGTCATCTGCAGGGGGACTCAGAAGTACCCGATGGTTGCAAACGGTTAACCCTGGGGTCCAGTCCGTTTACGTGGCAGAGGAGCCCTCTCGTTAAATCTGCTGTTTTCGAAAGGCCTAAGAGAGAGCCGTCCCAGGGAGAGGTCTGGCCGGGCCCGGGACCTGCCCGTTTATCACGGAGCTGTTTAAAAGAAAACGCCCCCGGGCACACCGAGCTCCTCGGGAGGAGAGTGGCCGGCAGGGCCGACGCAGAGCGAGGGAGACACAGATAGGAAACACCTGTTCTCGGGGCCGAGCCGGGCCAGGCATTGTTTTATATTTGCGTGTTTTCCTTTCAGTGCGTTCAAACTCAATATAGCGGTGAAATTAAGTACATCAGCAACCCAAAGCTACCACGCCAAATGCATAAACGCTAGGATTTAAAAAATATGTAATAACGGGGGTGAGTCTGGCCCCTGGCCAGCCCGGGCTCGCTCACAATGGGGGCAGTGTGTGCTCCGGCCTCTCGGTGCCGGCGCGACCACAGGCAGGAGGGCGAGTTTCCTCCCCGGGTGGCCCGGCCGAAGGATCGGGTCCGAGGAAGGCTCGGGGTGGGCCCCGGGGGAGGTGGAGGGCCGAGGAGGGCTCTAACCTGCAGACGTGAGCCCCCGAAGCCTGCTGTCATCAGGGGGGCGCGGGCTGAGCGATGCGGTGTGGGGAGCAGGGGCGCCGGGCCGCCGAGGGGGAAGGTGTAGAAATCTGACACAAACGCAAATGTTTTACCTTCTAAATCACCTTGGTCGTCACAGCTGAGACTCGTCCTGAACTTCCCACCCCAGCGTCTCACGCGGGGGGAGCCCGGGCTGCCTCTCGCCTTCCTGACTCACAAGCCGTAATTCTTCCTCCCGGCACGGCCGAGTTCAGCGCGCCCGGGGACGCGGAGCCGGTGGAAGTCTCGAGAACGTCCTGGGGCCTTCCGCCTCCGCCTCCTCCTCCTCCTCCAGGCTCGCAGAGAGGGCCCGGCCTCGGGCGGATTTCCCGAGGCGGTTCCGTGAGGGGTTCTGCTTTCCTGGGGTCCTCCTCGGGCCACGAGAGCCCAGAGCTTGTGTCACCTCAGGTGTCCCTCACCGTCAGCCCAACAGATCGCAGGGTTGACCGAGGCCATCCAGAATCCTCCCCACCGCCGCCCTCCTGTGCGGTGGTGCCTTGTCCATCGAGGCGACGGCGGCTTCCGAGCAGCCAGTCTCGAGCATGGGGTCGGATGTCCAAGACTCCTGGACGGCCCCCGGTGGGGCCCCCCGGGGTGACCTGCAGTCTCCTGGGACCCAGGAAGGAGAACCGCCCGCAGGCGCCGGCCCCTTCGGCCTTGCTTCTGGCTTCCTCTCTGTTGTCAGGCCCCCGCTCGCTGCCTCGGGAAGGCTGCTTCCCAGGAGCGGCGCGTTGGTCTCCTGCGGCTGCTGGAATGACGTGTCACTTACGGATTACCCACCGCCAATCCTGTGTGGGCTCTTTGACGTGTTACTCCTGACCTCCCAATGTGTCCGCCGGGTCACACGACCAGACTCGAGACCCAAGCGGGGCTGTCGTGGACTCACGATTCTCCTGACCCACACGGGGCACGCCTCCCCTGGCTCCTTCCTGCCACCATGGTCACAGAGGCGCAGCCCGGTGCCTCTGTCTGCTTCCTGACCTCTGTGTGTGGCCAGCTCCGAGTGCCCCTCGTGGTGTGGCGTGTCGCTGTCTCCAGGGTGGTGGGAGGCTTGGACCTTCTTTCAAGGGCACGAGCCTGCCCGTGTGACCACTCGGTCTCTGTTATGAATTAAGGCCTGGGCACAGTGCACAGATTGCCACCAGACCGGTGGCTTACAACATCACAGATCTCTTCTCGGCCGTTCTGGAGGCCTTTCTCAGGCCCTCAGAGACTTGCGTTTCCTTGACGTTGCCAGCCTCTAGTGGCCGCCGGCACCCTTCTGACCTCCTGCCTCGTTGTCACGTCGATGGCTACTGGACCGAGGCGGGTGGAGTGACGGCCCCCATGTATCCATGTCCTCGTCCCCAGAGCCCGGGACTGTCAGCTTCCAAGGCAAAAGGGTCTTTGCAGGTGAGATTAAGTTAAGGATCGTGGGCTGGGAGAGCGTCCCCGGTCGTCCTGAACGCGGGGCCACCTCCAGAAGGAACCCTGGCCTGTGGACACCTTGGTTTTAGCGCAGACCCTGGTTTTGGAGTTCCGAGCTCCAGACTGTCAGATAACCAATGTGTGTTATTTTAAGCCACTAAAGTGGCGGTAATTTGTTGGCGCAGACGTAGGAACCGAACCGGGTGGCCCCAGAATTCAGGGGGAGGCAGCTGAGCAAAAAGGATAAGAGGTGAGAGGACTTGGCTCACAGCTGCTTGTTCTTAGGACTGGCAGCGATCCAGAGTCCCGGGTGTGTGTGCGGGAGCTGAGGCTCCAGGGGGCTCCCCGCACAGGTGCCCTGCGCAGGGCTGCCGAATCGGCGAGCCGGGGCGCTTCGCAGCCGTGCCGAAAATGCCCAGTCTTTACTCTGGCTCCGGCTCAATACTTGCGTAGATGAAAACAAAACAGAAGTCTATTTTAAAAAGAGTTTCGTTGTTCTTTCTATCAGCTGTGCGTGCGCAGATTTTAATTTTTTTTTTAACGTTTATTTATTTCTGAGAGACATAGAGACAGAGCGTGAGCAGGGGAAGGGCGGAGAGAGAGGGAGACACAGAATCCTAAGCAGGCTCCAGGCTCTGAGCTGTCAGCACAGAGCCCAACGCGGGGCTCGAACTCACAGACTGTGAGATCATGACCTGAGCCAAAGTCGGACGCTCAACCGAGCCCCCCCAACACCCCACATGTGCAGATTTTAGAGCCGAGAGCCGGGGACGGCTGCCCTCTGGGGAGGCCTTCGCTCTCACTCTCCTGCTGGTCCCTTCCGTGTCCACGCAGGTCTCTGAAGGACACGTGCGTCTGGCTGTTTCCCAGTTTTCAGATCTGCAGACTCTCTGCCGCGTGGGGCTCCACTCCGCACGCTCGCACGCCCTTCCGGTGGCTCCGGCTCCATAGGGTCATCGTGATGTCACTCATGAACGACTGAGTTTGCCGCTCACGGCCCAGCCGGGTAGAGCGGGGGATCGCCTCTCTTCGCCTGACGATGTTTTGTGTTCTCTGGGGTCGGGGACGACTTGGACTGTGCTTCACTTCTCTGGATTTGCGGCTCCTGAACCCCAGCCCTCCCCCGGCTCCGCGGACGGCACTCCTCGGGCCTCTGCTGGCGGACGGCTCTGCTGGGACCCATGCAGTCGGCTGCGGGGTCTCCCTGCACCCCGGCCCCGCCTCCCTGCCCCTCGCCTTGGCCCGTGGCCTCTGTCCCTGCCCCCAGGTCCCCTCCTGGCTGGTCGGTTCCCGGGCCTTTGGTGGAGCGCGTGCTCGGGAGTTCCTGAGAACGGGCGGGGAGGCGGCAGGTTGGGAGGTTCCCGTGACTTTGCCCAGTTTGGGCTCAGAATCTCAGGTCAGAAATCATTCTCCTGAGAATTTCCGTGGCACTGTTCCTTTCTCCCAGCTTCTGAGCCTTCTGAGGGCCCGTGCCGCTGCGACGCTTGGTCCTGTGCAGAGAACCTCGTTTCCCCCTGGAGACCCCCAGGGCTTGTGTTTGTCGCCGGTGTTCTGAACCGTCACACGAGGTGTCTCTCTGGGGCTGTCTCCCCTCCCAGGGCTGCACACGCATTGAGCACGGTTACCCCCAAATCTCAGATTTCTTCAACTCTGTCTGCCAGCTTGCTTCCTTCTGAGTGGCTTTGCTGTCCCCCGACCCCCGCCACCCTGTCCCCATCACAGGGCTGCCTCAAAAGTATCACGATCTTTGACGGCTCATTCTAAGACAGAGATCGTTAAAAAACATTTATAAGCTATGCCTGTGTGCACGCGTACCTGTGCGCATGCGTGTGTGCATGCGTGCACACGTGTGTATGTGTGCATTCGGGTGTGCGTGCGTGTGTGCATGTGTGGGCACGCGTGTGTACGTGTGCGTGTGCACGCACGTGTACACGTGTGCATGCGGTGTGTGTACATTTGTTTGGGAGAGGGGTAAAGTTTACAGATTTAACAAATAAAAAGTACAGGGAGCCCAGTTAAATGTGGATTTCAGAAAAACAAAGAAGAATTCTTAGTAGAAGTGAGCCCCAAATATCGCGTGGGACACACTTATGCCAAAAATGACTTGCTGCTTACCTGAAATGCACATTTAACTGGGCCTCCTGTGTTTTACCTCGCAGCTCCGGGCGGGAGGTGCTTGTTAACTGCGTCAGGCAGGCCTCTGTGCCCGGAGAGGCAGGTCCGTGCCTTCAGGTGCGGCTGGAGGGTCAGTCTGGCACCGACCCCGGGAACCCGCTGGGAAGAAGGCGGCAGGTCCCTGCTCGGAGAGCTTTGTTTACCGCGTGGTGTTCAGAGTGGTGCCCACTCCCTCTGCTCTGTCCTTGAACCTGGGACAGCTTTGCCCTCTGCAGGGACTGAAACGTCCGACAGCCAGGGCAGGGGGGGCACGGGGAGAGCTCCGCGCTTCTCTCCAGACTTGCGGTCACTCCTCCCACCCGCGGCCCCTGCCCCCTCTTCCAGAGACAGCGTGCCGCCTGCGGGTGCACCTTCTGGGCTCTCCGTGGGGTGGGCGGGTTTGCTTCTCGGGTGCCCAGACACCTCCTCCCGTGGGTCTGCCACCTCAGTTCCGCCTCCCGTTCTCGTCGCCACCCCTTCCGGCTCTGTCTGCCTTTGGGGCTTCAGGCCCTGAAAACGCCGTGCTGCCTCCGCGTCGGGTTTTGGTTGTCATGTCATCTTCGACGTGAGCGCCCTCCAATTTAATTTTTAAGGAGAGCCGCCCTTCCGACGAGGATGTGTCTCCAGCAGACACGAGGAGCGGTGCTGAGTCGTCACATAAAAGCTGCCGTCTGGTGCCAGGCTCTGTCCCGGGCCCTCGGAACATGTTCTAGGTGGCTTTGCTCCACTCAGCCACCCTGGGCCGTGCGCCTCAGGCTCTGGTTTTTAGCTAAGAAAAGTGGCTTCGGTGAGTTAGTGGCTGTAAGCCACCCCCTGGAGCCCCCGGTGAGTCAGCAGAGCCGGGGGCTGGCCCTGCCCTTGGCCTCTGACACGGTGCCTCTCCGGGAACGCCACTTAGCCCGTTTGGAGCAGTAGAATCGTCTCCTCTTAGTGATGCCTGCGTGCGTGCTTGCGGGGGGCGGCGGTGGCGTGGGAATACCCCCTCAGCCGGTTAGCAAGGGGCTCCGGACGGAGGCGCCTCCTGACCGCTCGCTCCTGGAGGCCAGCTCAGAGGATCCCGGAAGCTGTCCCCGCTTGCCTGCCTGCCTTCGTGTGTTTCCCTTCTTAATTTTTAAAGGAAAATCTAGATAATGGTTTTAAAAATAAGATTTGTGTCTTCTCGCTGCTGGATCCCACCAAATGGGTTGGAGTTATTAAAAAAAAAAAAGAAAAACAGAAAAACACAACTCCCTCCCCTACAGCTTTCAGGTCCAGGACGGGGAAGACCGATTTTCAAGACTGAGTAGGTGATTTTTATGTTGTGTGCACGTGGTATAAACAAACGGGACAGTCTGAACAAACCCCAGTGCCCTTTTGTTCTCTATTTATGTCCAAGAGTGACGGTTTTGTGGAAAAGCTATGTTTTTACGATTCCGAAGTACCTACTTCTTTTCCCCCGGGTAAAATTTAACTGCGTCTTATTTATGGCACTGGGTATTAACACTCATAGTTTATTAAAGAATTTTCTCCAGGGCTTGTCAGACACGAGGCGCTGGGAACGGACGCCCTGGCGTGTGGAAGGAGGTTATGATCAAAGTCCAGCCCTGCACGGCAGGGGACAAACCGGGACCCCTGAATTCCAGGGGACGGTTACCTCCCGGGTCCCGTGGGTCCCGTCCAAGACAGGCCTCCCCTTCCCAAACCTACCACTTTTAATCTTCCCCGCCTGAAGAGTGGGGTGTGACTCGGAGCTGTTTCTTCTCTGGCCTTTGCTCTGCTGGAAGCATCTGGATTGCTGGGGGCCAAGCTCAGGCGCAGAGTGCGGGAAGGCCCCCCCCCCCCCCCCCCGGCGGTGTTCGGAAGGGACAGTGCTGGAAGGGACGGCCAAGCCACCGCTCGGCCCTGGGGGCGGCACACCCATGAGGGGGCAGTTCCACACGCGTCATGACGCACGGCTTCTCTGTGGCGTGAGCTGGGCGCCTGGAGGTCTGGGGGTGGGGAGCGTTCAGCGACTGCTCCGTCTGGCTCGGCCTCTCGGGGAGCGGCCAGGACCCCCAGACCCCGTGTGGTGAGGGCTGACACGGTGTGGCTGTTGTTTCAAGAGCAGGAGACTCTGGGCAGGGCGTCAGGGTGTCAGGTGGGGGCCTGGCTGGGTTCCTTAGGTCTCTCGAGTCTGAGGCAAGATCCCAGGCAGGGGTGTGGACGGTAGTGGGCGCTGAGTACACACCTCCTTCTGGAGCTGAGAGGGCTTGGGCGGGCACAAGGTGCCCTCCGTGGGCAGGGGGTGACGACTGCATTGGAGCTGGGTGCGCCCCGATCCTGGGCACTCTGGGGCTTGGAGGATGCCTTGTCTGGCTCTGGGGTCAGCTTCAGTTCCTTTTCTGGCAAGCAGGGGAGTGAGGGAGGGGCAGGGTGCGTTCAAGAGCTCTGCCAGGATGTCCTAATGACCGTCTTGGAGAGACTCCCCTTGCCCCCTTGTCCACGTTGGTGCCCGCCCTATCTGGGTGTTGGGCCCCAGGCGCCTGTCTCCAATGGGCAGTGGGCGGGCAGATACTTTGGGCTGTTGTGAGTGAGCAGTGGACGGGGGGACCGTACCCCACCCTTTGCTGCTGTGCTGTGTATCGGTGGCCCCACACATGGGTGTCCTAACACCCAGAACATGAGAGCGTGACTCGGTTTGGAAAATCTGCAGACGTAATTAAGTTAAGGATCATCAGATGGGGTCATCATGGATCCCATCCGGGACCCTCTGGGTGGCCCTAAATTCAGTGATAAGTGTCCTGCTAAGATACGGAAGAGGAGAGACACAGACACACAGAGGAGATGGTGATGTGAAGACAGCACCAGAGACTGGAGACTTGTAGCCACAGCCCAGAAATGCCAGCACTCCCCAGGAGCTGGGAGAGACAAGGAAGGACCCTCCCCTCCGGCCTCGGTCAGGAGCACAGCCTTCTGACACCTTGACTGCAGGCTTGCAGCTTCCAGAATTGCGAGAGGACTCCTATCTGCCGTTTGAAGCCACCAGTTTATGGCACTTGGTTATGGCGGCCCCAGGACACTAACGCATAAGGCAAGAGTCTCATCTAGAGTGATGCTACGTGGAGGCCACGTGATGGGTGTGCTGGTGGTGGTGGGAGCGTGTGCACACATGGGTGGGTGTGGATGTGTTCACATGTACACGTGCACGCACACATGCGCGAACGTTTAGAGGAGCATGTACACACACTCGTACATATGTATGTGTGGGCGTGTACATGCGTGTGCACGCACGCACACACATACTTGTGCATGTGTGTACATGTGAGAATGCACACACACGTGTGCAAACATGCACGAGGGTGCGTGTGCACGTGCAGGGAGTGGGGATTCCGGTTCCAGAGCATCTGGGTGATTTGCAGGCAGACTGGTGCCTCTGCCGGGGTCTTGGTTTCGGAAGCCTTGGCTGTGGCTGCAGGTGGGATGTCCAGGGGCGGGCGATGGTCACGGCTCACGGCCCGCCTGAGCTGCAGCCGTGGTGCCGAGCCAGGCTTCCTCCTCCACCACTGCTTGAACCTCTGGAGTCCTCAGTCACGACTCATGGCCATGCGGTCCCAGAGGGGGTCACCCAGGATCCTATTCAGCCTTGTTTCATCTGAGGCGGAAAGAATGGCTTAGGACTCTTCCATCCTGTGGGATCTGCGTCCAGGTTGGTATTGGTGTTACGTGAGGGATACGGATGTGGGGATTTCAATCGTAGATAAATCCGAGCTGAGATGTCCCCTTTGCCTAACGCCTGACATGGGGGACCCTGTATTCAGTCTTTGAGGAGGGGCTCTCGTGCGGGAATTGGGACCAAGGAAGACATAGCACAGCTCGAGGGGCCCAGGTCACCCACTGGACACCAAGGGAACAAAGACAAGGCAGCTCTGCCTCGCCGGGGCCTGCCCCCTGCCCATGAGCCTTTGGGCAGGCCTGTGGGTGCTCTCCATGACCGTGAAGCTTGCGGCCGCCTCCCCGACCACTCAGCTGTCCCTACCATGGTCCCCTGTCCACCCACTGAGGCCCAAACCAAGGGCAGCTGACATTGAGGGAGACCAGCGGCCTGGAGGACCAGTAAGAAGATCAGGAACAGAACAACCGGCCCTGAGAAAAGTGGACACGGCGCAGGGAACATCAAGAAATGTTTAAGTTATAAACGTTATAGTTAGAATTTAAAATAAGTTATATTTAAAAATTAAAATTAAAAGAATTATATTCGTATTCTCAGAGAGAATAAAGAAGGTATTACATCTATCGAATGGGAAATTATTTAAAAAAAAGCAATTTAAAGGTAGAATAAGCTGAGAAAGGACTGAAATAACCTGCCTCCTGGATGTCCCATAGTCCCTCAGCTCCTCAATTCACTCTTTCCTCTGAAAGGGGAAAAGTTGGCTCGAGCTTCTGACCCCCGGTACTCTGCCTGGGAGTCTTCACGTGCCCCTGTTGACTTCGGATAGCTCGCTCACTGGTTTATTTCCTGTGCTGTCGTGCCTCTGAAGCAGGGGTTGAAATGGACACCATTCCTCTACTTTCTCTCCTCAAAACATTTACCACAAGGCTGTTGTGTGCCCCGGAGTTCCAGAAGGTTTGGGCAGAATGGAGCAACAGAATCCCAGGGAGGAAACGCCCTCCAGGTGAATGGTCTGGGGCCCAGCTCCCCACGGCTCCGTCCCCTCACCGTGCACGCGCACCTCGCCCGAGGCCTGCATGGACTTTTCTTCTCCCTACACGGGTGCACCAGGCAGGGCCTCAGAGGAGACTGTCGAAGTCACAACGGGAGAGTGTGTATTGGTTTCTGTGGCCGCCATAACAAACCAGCACAACCTTGGCTCCACAGCACATGGCTATGAGCTCACAGTTCTCTAGAGTGGAGATCTGACTTGCCTTAATTGGGTTCCCTGCTTCATGTCCAAAACTCAGGGGTAGGCCTGCTGGGCTCTTCTGGAAATAATCCGCTTCCAAGCTCATTCAGGCTGGAATTCAGTGCCCATGGTTATCGAGTCAACGAAGGTCTTTGTTTCCTGGTAGATCTGGTGCTTTTCCGAGGAAAAGTCACAGAGCTCTGAGGACTGGACCCGCCATTGCTGGAGGGGGCCGGATGGAAAGTGTAAAGGGAGATACAGGTTCCCGGCTGATAGGCAGCCAGGAAATCAATAAATAAAAGAAATCCAGATTGGAGAGGAAGAAGTAAAACTATCTCTATTTACAGATGACTCGATAGAAGGAACGTCAAAGAATTTGTGGCCGTCTTCCATCTGTCAAGGTGGCGCTGGCTAGAACCTCTAGTACAAAGCTGAAAAGGAATGGTGAGGGCAAACACCATCTTTGATTCCTGACCTTCAGAGAAAACATCCAGTCTTTCACGATCACATCTGAATTCAGCTGTGGGCTCTTTGTAGATGTGTTTTATTAGGTTGAGGCAGTTGCTTTTTGTTTCTAGTTGTTGACATGTTTTTTGTTTTAATCACAAAAGGATGTTGGAGTTTGTCAAATGCTTTCTCTGCATCTATTGAGATTATCATGCGATTTTGGCTTTTTATTCTATTGATATGATATATTATATTAACTGGTTTTCAGATGTTGAACCAACCTTGAATTCCTGGGACAATGCTAACTTGGTTATGTTGTACAGTTCTTTTAGATGTTACTAGGTTTGGTTTGCTAGTATTTATTGATGATTTTTGTGTCCACATTCATATGAGATATTGGTCCGTAATTTCCTTGTGACATTTTCCAGTTTTGGTATCAGGATAATAATGGTCTCATAGGATGAGTCGGGAAGTGTTCTCCCCTCTCTTTTATTATTTTTTTTTTTTTGGAAAAGTTTTTGAAGAATTAGTGTTCATTTTTTTCTATAAATGTTTGGTAGCATTCAGTGGTGAAGCCTCTGAGCCTGAGATTTTCTTCGTGGATAGTTTTTTGATTACTTCTTCCATCTCTTCACTTGGTTTAGGTCTATTCAGATTGTCTGTTTCTTTTTTGAGTTAGTTTTGGTATTTTGTGGCTTTCTAGGAATTTGTCCAATTCATCTAAGTTATACCGTTTATTGATATGTGATTGTTCGTAATATATATGTTATACAATATATACATATTTATGCATAATTCATGGCATACAATAGTTCCTTTATAATACTTTTTATTTCTGTAGGGTCAGTAATAATGTCTCCTTTTTCATTTACAATTCTAGTAATTAGAGTCTTCTTTTTTGATTAATTTAGCTAAATGTTTGTCAAATTCGTTAATCTTTTCAAAGAATCAGCTTTTGATTTCGTTGATTTTCTCTTTTGTTTTCTTATTTTCTGCTCTAATCTTACTATTTGCTTCCTTCTGCTTGCTTTATTTAGTTTACTCTTCTTTTTCCAGTGTCTTAAGGTGGAAGGAAGGTTTGAGATGTTTGTTTTATTATTTAAATTGAGACATAATTGACATATAACATTGTATTAGTTTTAGGTATATGGTATAATGATTTCATGTTTGTATATATTGCAAAGTGATCACCACAGTAAGTTTATTTAACATCTGTCACCACATATATTTACAACCTTTTTTTCTGGTGATGAGAACTTTTAAGCTCTACTCTTAGCAACTTTCAAATATACAATACAGAATGGCTAACCATTGTCATCATGCTGTGCATTCCATCCCCAGGACTTATATATCTTATAAATGGAAATTTATATAATTTGACCAGCTTCACCTGTTTTGCCTCCCCTGCCCCTCCCCACTATGGCCATCACCCAAGGTCTTTCTTTTTAATATAGGCATTTACAGCTGTGAATTTCCCTCTAAATACTGCTTTAACTGCATCCTATAATTTTGGGTGTGTTGGGTTTTCATTTTCATTTATCTCAAAATATTTACTAATTTCCCTGTGATTTCTTCTTTGACCCGTTGATCAGTGAGGAATGTATGGTTTATTTTCTTTAGTTGTTTTATTTCTTTATGCAGGCTTTCTTGATTTTCGAGTGGGTTTTTTTTTTTTTTT
>PITB01036301.1:0-11652 GCA_004024585.1 Paradoxurus hermaphroditus | reverse complement strand
ATGGATGGATGGATGGATGGATGGGCAGATGGATGGATGGATGGATGGAACGATGGATGGATGGATAGATAGATGGATAGATAGATGGACGGATGGACGGATGGGTGGATGGATGGGTGGTTGGATGGACGGATGGGCCAGTGAGGATCTGAGCTAGGGCAGTGGGCGTGGAGGTGGCAAGGAAGGTAGAGATGTGAGAGGCACTACATGAGGAGTGACACTGAGGCCACAGCGTCAATCCATTGCCTGGAGTGAAGGGGAGGAAGGGGTGGGCAGTGACTCCTGGGGCTCATCGTGGGCTGGGTGAGAAAATAAGAAGAGCACATGGAGTGTGAAGGAGATCGGTGTTGTTTGAAACAGGCTGAGTGTGAGGCCGGGGCTCCTGCCCTGGCATCGCCCAGAGGAGCAGCCAGTGGGGCAGCATTGGAGGGGGAGGTGGGGCAGAGAGAGCTCTGGAAGCCACGCACCTGGGGCTGCTGAGGGCGAGTACGATGGCCCAGGGGTGAAATGTAGAGTGAGACAGAGGTCTGGGGGGCTGACATTTGAGGGGGGACAGAGACAGAGTGTGGGGAATAGAAGAGGAAAACCAGCAGCGGCTGATGACATGGAAGACAACAGATGAGGACATTTCTAGAAGGAATGTGGCAAGTGGACATGAAGGAGTGAAGAGATGGCAATAGGGTTTGGGAGTTTTAAGGGTACCGATGGTTTCCTAGAAATTGTAAGTGCCTGGGATTGCTCAGGGGGACCGCGCAGAGCAAGGATTCTCACCCTGGGTACAGACGACATCTCAGACCGGAGAAGACTCTGTGGGCAGCGCTGCTCTATGCATCGTGGGATGTTTAGCGGCACCCCTGACCTCTCCCTACTAGATGCCCACAGCACCTGCCCCTCAGGAAGTAACAACCAAAAATACCTCCAGACATTGTTATTTGTACTCAGAGGACAAAATCGCCCAGGTGAAGAACCACACATATGGCCCCGGAAACACCACCATTTCAGGTGAGGGAGGGAGAAAGCTGAAACAGGTGAATCCAAGAGGCAGGACAGAAACAGGAGAAAGGGGTTTGGGAGAAGCCACGTGAAGAAGGTGTTTCAGAGAACACACTGGAAAGCAGGCAAGGAGGGGGTGCAAAGGGACCAGTCCAGACAATAGAGACCTGCCCCCAGGCCATGTGCCCTCAGAGGGTGCCCCCCTCCCGTGGCCCTGCCCCTCCCTGCAGTTCGGGGAGCGCACAGCCTCTCCGGAGGGCCTTGGGGTGGTCCCCAGGGGCCGACCCAGCCCCATGAAGAAGCAGCCCCGTGTTGGTGGAGGAGGTGGCCGGAAATGCTCTGTTCTTAGCAGGCCCAAGGCAACAGTCCTACCATGGCTCCCAACTGGTGGAGCCACACGAGGGTCTCAGGGGGAGGGACAGTGGCTGGCTGCCCAGTGTGTGTGGCCCAGTGACCCCATTCTGACCCAATACAAGCAGAGCCTCTGCCTGCCAGTGGGTGACCCAGAAACCAAAGCCCTTTTATCCTCCTAGGCAAATCCGTTCCTCCGCCTCCCTCCTCCGTGCTCCCACCCCCAGCTCATCCCGGCCCTCCTCTCCTCTGTCCTTAGATGCCTCTTCTTGGTTTTTTTCTGTCTCTCAAAGCTCCCCTGTCTTGCACATTCTTCCTTGCCTTCATTCATCCCTGTCCCCTGCGCACCTGTTCACTTGGAGGGGCTGGGTATCCGGCACCGACCCTTCTCCTTCCTCCCTCCTTCTGATCCTATTCGGTGTCCTTTCTTTCCTACTTTCCTCTTTCCCCCTCTCCGACCCTCCCCCATTCTTTTATCCCTGTCCTCCCCCCAAGCCAGCCTCTCTCCCCCAGCTTCCCTCTCTTCCCCTCCCCCTCTCCCCTGCCCTACCATCTGTCTCTCCTCCTCTCCCCCTCTGCCCAGTCCTTTCTCTGTCTTCCTGCCCGTGTGCATGTGTGTCGGACTGGGACTGGCTTCCTCTTCAGAACCTTCTCTTGTATATTTAGTTCCATCTTTCCGAGGGATTTCTCCTTTGTCTTACTGGCTTTTCCCTTGCCTCCTCCTCTAGCTCAGCCCATTTCTCCATTACCCAGGGAGTAACTTGCCATGAGCACTCGCCATGTTCTAGATGCTGGGATGCATATAATTAATAGAACCAGCTAAGACTTGGTGTTGAGTTGACAGTCAAGACACCACATAAGCTCATGTTTACTGAGAGTTCACTGAGGACCAGAGACAGCCTGTGACTTTCCCATCTTTTCGGTCCACAGCCCTGGGAGGGAGAGGCTAGCTAGTGTCAACCACTCTTGCGAGCGGGGAGCCTGAGGCATGGAGGCGGGGGCTAGCTGAGCGAAAACTGCCCAGCGACTAAGTGGCCAAGCTCATAGTTGAACCCAGGAAGCTTGGCTCTGAAGCCTGTGTGTCTCCTTAACCGCTGCGCCCTCAGCATCACCCAGATTAGATATTAGGTTCTAGGGTATAGACCCCTCCTTCTGACTTTCTCCAAATACGCTTGACCTCCGCAGGGGCAGGGATAGCACCTGGCAGGTGCCTGACATGCGCTCAGTAAACGGGCCCTTTCCTTGGCACGCCAGCCTTGGAAGGCAGATGTCTTGTTCCGACAAGGACGCCGAGGCCCAGAGTTGAGTTACCTGGAACTCTACGGCGTGTAGATGGTCCCGCGGTATTTGCACTCTGGTCCACTTGTCTCTAAAGATGCTCTTTCCTCCAGAGAAGGAGAGGAGCTCAGAGAAGATCCTCCTCTCCCTGGGGAGGGGCTAGAAGTTAACTTGGCTTTGGGGAGTGGGGGAGATAGCCCACCTCTCTGCTCGCGAAGCTCCAGGGTCCCGGCCCCTGAGGGCGCTGACGGTGGGGAGGAGTGGCTGCCGGCTGCCGGAAGCTCACACGGCGTCTGGAACCTGTATCCACAGCGGCCACGGGCGAGCTAGAGCCGTGGCACAGGAACTGCATAGCCTACACGAGCCCCTGGAGCCCCTGTTCCACCAGCTGCGGCCTGGGGGTCTCCACCCGGATCTCCAACGTCAACGCCCGGTGCTGGCCTGAGCAGGAAAGCCGCCTCTGCGCCCTGCGGCCCTGTGACGTGGACATCCGTCCGCACATCAAGGTGAGTCCACCTTCGGGGGGAGGGAGGGCGGGCATCGTGCACTTGCAGACAGACAAGCCCAGCTGAAGCCCGGCCCCCGCACTTCCTCGAGGGGGGCGTTTGCGAAACGGGAGCGTTCAGCCCGCTTCGTAGGAGTTACGGGGGATAAAGTCTATCAGTGGGCTCTCGGTCAATGGAAGCATTGGGGTGACCGTATTCTCAGAATCGGGGTCACTCCGGAGAGAACTCGGGGGCCCTCGGAAGTGCTCTCCTGTGGAGGCGCAGAGGGACCCACACTGACTGCCCCTCGCCCTGTGCTCCCGTCCCAGCCTGCACGCGCGTGCGCGGACATGACCTCCACGCTGGGCGGCAGGAGAGCTCCCTCCGGAGGGCTCAGGACAGCTCGAGGCAAATGTCCGTCTGCTGCCGACTGCGCATGACTGTGGCCAATCTCTGCGTCTCTGAGCCCCAGGCCCCTCATCGGTAACACTCGGAGTTGGTCTGACATCTCTCCCAGCTGTGAGAGGCTAAGATAATTAAAGGCTCAGGGATAGAGTGGGCCCCAGTGGTTAGAAATGGGTCTGATTTGCCTAACGCAAGATCCCCTCACTTCTGTCTTGGGACTGGTCATACGGCCTGGTGCCACATAAAAAGAAAAAGAAAAGAGAGAGAGAAGAAAAACGCAGCACCGACTCCATTTCTGGAACATGTATGGCTTCTTGGGGTTGCTGAGGGGAGGACTGCCCGGTGGACGAGACGGCTCAGCTTCCCATGAGTCCTTCCTCCTCCCTGTCCCCCACCCCACCCATCTCCGTGCCAGCCAACTGGATCTTTCCGCCTCCTCCTTCTCCTTCTTCCCTTCTCTCTCCCGCTCCCTCTCTGATCAGTTACCTCTGCCACGCTGGCCTCCGTATTCTTGGTGCCTGGTGCACAGTAGATACTCAGCAGATGTGGCTTACCTGAGAGCGTGAATGGAAGAGTTACGAGCAGCAGGAAAGACGGGAGCGAAGGCCCCAAGCTGGGCGAACGCACCATGCGTTTGAGGTAGAGGTGGGTATACATACCGTAAGGCCAGCTCAAGTCCTTGGTGTTGGCTCTTGCTTCCCACCCAATTTTGGTTTGGTAATTATGAATCCAAGATGGCTCCCCAACCTGTGGGCCCTGCTCTGCCCCCGGTTCGGGTGTGGAGCCGGTACACGGGAGAGCCATTCATTCAATGAATTTGGTGAGCACCTACTGTGTGCCGGGCACGGAGTTAGATCGCAGAGTCACAGAAAGGGCCCGGCTCTGGAGCGGCCCACCGCCCAGTGGAGAGACAGAGCTGGCCTTCCAGAATGCACTCTGGTTGAACGTGCGGCATGAGGAGGGCGCGTGTGAGAGTCTGTGGAGAGTGGAGGACGCACCGGTTAGGGGAAAGCACATCTCCCCCATCATGGAACCCCGCGACGGCTCTGGCACTCACCATCCGGGGCACCTGGCGGGCTGGGGAAGTGCCACACGGGCCTCCCGCGTCGGTAAAACTGTGAGAGAGTCCTGGGCATTGGCAAGGCAGAAACGTGGGGAAGAAGACCTCACGGCTTGCGAGGAGGAACCATGTACGGAAGGCGGGGCCCTGTGCGGCCTTCGGGCACTTTAGCATAACATGGCTGGGTCTCGCTGTGTTTGGGGAGGTCCCTCCTACCTTGAAGACGCTGCAAACCCGAAAGAAAAGTGGAGGGTCCCCGCGTGGTGAGTGCGAAGGGAGAAGTGAGGGCTTGGAGGGAGGATGGTGGTTGTTTACCCTCTGAGCATCCCGACCGAAACCCCCTTTCCTGCAGGCAGGGAAGAAGTGTCTGGCGGTGTACCAGCCCGAGGCACCCATGAACTTCACCCTCGCCGGCTGCACCAGCGTGCGCGCCTACCGGCCGAAGTACTGTGGGGTGTGCACAGACGGCAGGTGCTGCTTCCCCTACAAGTCCAAGACCATCGACGTCTCCTTCCAGTGTCCCGACGGGCCCGGCTTCTCCCGCCAGGTCCTGTGGATCAACGCTTGCTTCTGCAACCTGAGCTGTAGGAATCCCAACGATATCTTTGCTGACTTAGAATCCTACCCTGACTTCCCGGAAATTGCCAATTAGACGGGCACGAAACGTGGGGCTCCAGGCGGGGCCCAGCGTGTGTGCAGAGCGGCCAGCCTCCCAAGGCCCACGGCTGAGCTTCTTTGTCCACTTCCCGCTGCCCGCTAACTATCCCGATCCGGACCGTTGGCCCCCTGTCCTGTTTTCCGCCGCCCGAACGATCCGTTCCGCTGCCGTTCGGGCCCAGACTCTGACTTCTCTCCTTGGCAGCACCCTGTGTGCGCTCCAAAGTGCCTGTCTCCAGACATTCTGGAGAAAACCCAAGCCTGTCCAAGTCACTGGCAGTCCCGCTGGATCTTCCCTGAGTTCCGAGGAACGGAATCAGCTAGGCGTTTCGCATCGCTCGTCCCCCTGCTAGATGCCAAACCACAAGCCTGGGTCCACGCGGAAGCCCAGATGGGGTCTCGCACCATGGGGCAGTCTAGTACGCGAGCCCTGCCACGCGGGCGCTAATAGGCAGTTCCGGTCACGGCACGCCCTCGCATTTCTGATTCCGCAGATTTGTGCACCCACCCTAAGGTCACCAAATATTTGCCAAGTGAGGCGAACGGTTGTTTGGTTTTGATTTTTTACGGAAAATTGGGTTCGTGAACCCAGGCTTTGTGGAGGTTAAGCCTGTTTTCATCCCTGCCCTGTACAGGGTCCAAATTGGTTCGTTTTGGTCAGAAATGCAATTTGATAACTTTCATTCTTATCCATGGGAAAAGTCTCCAGTCAACACTCTAGGGTCAGAGCAGGGTCGGCCAATTTTCAGAAGAAGCGATGGACCCTAGCTTGAGTCTGCTGCTGACCGACAGGACACGGGGCGGCTGGCCGGCTCTTCTGCGCACCCGGACCCTCTCCCTGCTTGGGGTCTCCTGGGAGTTGGTGGACCCCTTAGGGTGGCCCCTCTGACCCCTGAGAGTGGCAGCCCAGGACATTCCTCTGCTCTTCCGGAGCCTTGGGAGACCCCGCTGAAGTCCGGGCCGGACCCGCCTGAAATAACTGAGACGGTCGCAGGCCGTCTGTGGCTCAAACCAAGACGTGGATCCGCTCTTCCTCAGCCTGCAGGGACTGCACCAGAGTCACCCCCCGGGCCCGGAACACCTCTCTTTCTGTTGCGGTGACCCTTCTCGCAGACTTCGGGTCTGCTGACCCAAACCCCCAGTGCTGGTGTGAAGAAAGAGGTTTACCAGTTGTTTAGAAACAGAAATAGATTTAATCGGGACTAAAGGCCAAAACGGGTTGAAGCTTAAAAGGAACAGAAGATTGTTATGAATAGAAATGAGGCTATTATTTATCTTCCTGGCAGAATATATTTACTGTGATAATTCTTTCATTTGCTACCTTCTGTTTCCCGGATATTGTTCTCAGTGCTTTAGATGCGTTAGCTCATGGAGAAACGTGGCGATCATCTCGGAAAGTGCCTATTCTGATTTCCGTTCCTACAAATGTGAACTAGAAGCTCAGCAAGGGATGGAACTTGGACCCAAGTCACCCGGCTGGCAGATGAGGAAGTCGGGGTTCAAATCCAAGTCGGGCTGACTTTACAACCCGTGCCTTTGTTCTTACTTTCCAGAGCTTCCAAATGTGTCGAGCAGGAAAACGTGTCGGAAAACCGACTTCCTGCTCTTGTTTCTCCCTCTCTTTCCTGCCTCTCCAGGTCTTTTCCCAAGAGAAGAGTATGTGACTTTCAGATAACGTGGGTGCCCGAACACCCAAATGTCAGGGACGGTCAAAAATCCACGAATCCCTATTGGTCCTCCCCTCCTTCAGACCAGGAACCAGCTCTCATCACGCACGGAAGAGACGGTTTTGTTTACCCAGTGCTGCAGATGAGAGGCGTGCGGGCTCTTCCTGAGGGAATTCTGTGTTGCTGGGCCGGGGATTCTGAAAGAGGAAAACAGGACTGGAAACAGGCCCACCTGACCGTGACCTCCCACACGCCTGGGCCCGTGTGAGGCACGCGGTGGTCCTCAATGCGTATTTGAGGCAAAAAAGAAACTGTGTGTGTGTCCCTACTTGCACTCAGAGGCTCTCTTCTTCCAAAGGTACGTGACAATTGGAGTTTTATCAGCCAAATCTTACTCTAAGTGCCAGAGGAAAAGGGACATTTAATATTTAAGCCGATGCATATTTTTGTTGAAAAGGAAATTTTGTGCCAAGAGCATTTGCCCCAAGAACAAGCTCTTCTCCAAGCCCGCGTGGATCTATGTTGGATTTCCTCCGAGTGAAATTACCTGAGGTCTACGAATGACCGGATGTCAGCTAACCGCATTGGAAATTCAGCAGAAACCCAAGAGCGAGGTTCTTCCTGAGTTTGCAGCCCAGTTTGGAAAAATGAGCATAGCTTCCAAGATCGTAGGAAGCCTGGTTGGAAGAATCTGGGATCAGCCTGGGGCTGAGTGGGCTGGGGGAGCCCCGGGTAGTACGGGTTTTGAGGAATGGACACGTGCAGGGCAGGCCCCATGGGCAAAGTCTCAGCTCCATCTTTTGAAGTCACGGGGAAGGAGACTTGGGACCAACGTAAGGAAAATCTTCCTAGCAGTCAGAGTCGCTCGGCAGCGGTGTGACCTACTTCAATAAAAGTTAGGAATATTAACCACAATGAAAAAATGTCCCTTTATTGAAAGCTTACGTGGTGCCACCCACTTGGCTAAGTTTGAAATTATCTTACTAATACTCATGACAAGTGGAAGGAAGCTTCTCATCCCCATTTTTATACATGGAACGTTTTTATTTTAATTTTTTAATGTTTATTTATTATTGAGAGACAGAGCATGAGCATGGAAGGGGCAGAGAGAGAGGGAGACACAGAATCCGAAGCTGACAGCACAGAGCCCGACGCGGGGCTCGAACTCACAGACCGCAAGATCATGACCTGAGCCGAAGTCAGAGGCTTAACCGACTGAGCCACCCAGGCGCCCCGAGACATGGAAAAGTTTGGGACTCAAAGAGGCTGAGAAATCAGCCGAAACGAGTTGGAGCCCAAAATTCCAGCTTATTCCGCTCGGCCTTGCTCTTGGGGAGGCCTCCAGGAAGAGCACGAATGACTCCCGGAAGAGTGTCTCATGGGCAAGGCCGTCCAGTAGCCAAGAGAGCTGGTTTCTCCAGTCCTTTGTCCCTCCATGTTCCAGGCTGAGGGAAAAGTACACTAAGGATCTGTTAGCCTTTGGGGAAGAAATTCACATTAGTGCAAGTGAATTTCTCTGGTGTGCTTAGGTGGGGAGAGAGGAAACCTGTATTTGCAAACCACTACTTCTCGCGAAACCTTACTGTCGACACGTGGTGAGCACTCCCTGAGTGCCAGCCCTGGGCTAGGTGCTTTCCTGCCAGATCTTTCTCAACCCTCATAGCAAACCTATGAGACATGGTATTACCATCATTTCCCGCTTGAGAGATAAAACGCTGGGGCTCATGGACGTTAAGTTCGTTGCTCAGTGTCTCACCAGCTCGTGAACGGCAGACCAAGATTCCGACCAAGGTTCATCTGACACCTGAGCCACCTCTCCTGACACTAAGCCCAGCGAGCGTGCGCCCAAAATCAAACGGTACCAAGAGATGCTTTACTGACAACACGGCAATGTCCGTAGTGTTCATTTCGAGGCGATTCAGAGAGGGAGTCAAGAAAGTAGATTTGAATGATACGGTTGTCTGGAGTCTCATTATCATTGTGCCGTGCGTACACAGAGGTAACGGGGAAGCCACGAGACCCCTGACTATGCTATTGAATGAGGTCACTGCTTTTTAAAGACTTATCTTGATGAAAAGCAATTGTAACAATAAATCTGCACAGCTTGGGACTCATGAATGGTCAGACGGTCAACTGTGTATCTCTGTACATATACATATATGTGTGTGTGTGTATGTATGTTTATATCTATTCTCAAACTGTGACTCAATATTTAAGTATTCCTACCGCCATTCTTGCAAGCGACTAAACAATACTCATGAAGGAATGTCTTGGAATTTCCCAACCGAGAAAAAAAAATCACACTTGGGCAATCTGTCATGTTTTACAACATTCCGCATTTTTCTCATGGTTTGTGTAGCGTGGAACTTGTTCAGCGTGAAAGATTTCAGGGCGCAAATTCCCTGTTGACGCTTCTCTCCTTAAAGCAATAAATCCTCAGCAAAGTGACTTACCGGATCTTCTTGGACGTTCGGTGGTTATGCGTCGTGAGGGAGCGTCGAGCGCGTTCCACGGCCGCGCGGATGGCGGAGAGTAGGTCTCGGGTATTTTCCGTATGGTAATAAAAAGAGCTAGAAGTTTGGAGACGGGCTTAGAAGTGTGACTTCTGAAACCCGCCAAAGACCAGCCCTGCAAGCGTGTCCACGCTGGGTGACAGAGCTCCTGAAATGTTAATAATGTTCGTTCGTTCTTTCACTCACTCACTCGTTCGATGCCTTTCTACATCTCCAGCTAGACTCTGGGTGCCTTGAGGGCAGGGACTATGACCAGCACAGGGCATGGCACGTGGCGGGGACCGGGCAAGCAGGGGCTGGAGGACTGGATGTATAGATGGATATTACCAGCTGCCTTAGGAGCCGGCGGGAGTAAAGGGCCACGTAGTGGAGGTTGCACGATAAAACGGAAACAGCTCTGACTTCGGGAGTCCAGTGGGTCTTCCCATACTTCGGCCTTTATACCGGAACTCCTCACTTAACCCATCTGAGCCTCAGTTTCCCCAGCTGTGAGAGGCAGAATATGATGGGACCTGCCTTTGTGGCGGTGATGTCGTGACGTGGAAAATGCAAACGGCATTCGAGCTTCCAGGACGGGGCTCGGCACGTGGTAAGAACGTAAGGAAACCAGGCAGCACCGGCTGATTTTCGGTTTCCTCAGGAACGGGGGATAGCCAGCAAAACTATAGTAAAGGGGCGCTTGGGTGGCTCAGTTGGTTGGGTGGCAGACTTCGGCTCAGGTCATGATCCAACCATCTGTGAGTTCGAGCCCCGCGTCGGGCTCTGTGCTGGTGGCTCAGAGGCTGGAGCCTGCTTCAGATTCTGTATCTACCTCTCTCTCTGCTCTTCCCCTGCTCATACTCTGTCTCTATGTCTCTCAAAAATAAATAAACCTTAAAAAAATTAAAAAAAAAAAAAACTATAGTAAAAACCGGAGTCAGGGGAGGTGCCTGTATATTTTTACTTATTTAGATGGTTATTTCAGGGGCGCCCGGGTGGCTCAGTCGTTAAGCGCCCGACTTTGGCTCAGGTCATGATCTCACGGTCTGTGAGTTCGAACCCCGCATCGGGCTCTGTGCTGATGGCTCAGAGCCTGGAGCCTGCTTCCGATTCTGTGTCTCCTCTCTCTCTCTCTGAGCCTTCCTCGCACGCACTCTGTGTGTGTCTCTCTCTCTCAAAAATAAAATAAAACATAAATAAATAAATAAATAAATAAATAAATAAATAAATAAAATAAAAAACACACTTCTTAGATGGTTATTTCAGAGCAGCAAATATAAAGAGAAAAGAGTCCAACCAATGTTGGGTTGAACGCTTTTTTACTTTAATCATATGCTGCTTGATCCCGTAACTTATTTTTAGGTCTTTGTCATGTGCTATAACTTGATTAAACACCCTGCTGTTTTCAGGCAGGAAGGGTGCCGGACTTTTCTGTCTCCGAAACCCAGCGCGGTATACTCCATGCATAGTCGCGTGATCGGGTGTGCCTGTGGCTGAGAACGTGGGGTGAAAGACACGTTTGATGCTTTCTGGTGAAATCACCCTCATTCGCTACCCCCAAAACACATCATGCTATTAGAATAAGGTCAGGGGGAGGGGCGCCTGGGGGGCTCAGTCAGTTGAGCGGCCGACTTCAGCTCAGGGCATGATCTCACGGTCTGTGAGTTCGAGCCCCGCGTCGGGCTCTGTGCTGGTGGCTGGGAGCCTGGAGCCTGCTTCGGATTCTGTGTCTCCCTCTCTCTCTACCCTTCCCCTGCTCACACTCTGTCTCTATGTCTCTCAAAAATAAATAAAAACGTAAAAAAAATTTAGAATAAACTCGGGGAGAATCGATGCCTATACAAGGATACTTTCCGGAACGCTTCTATCCTGAAGCACGCCTTTCTCAAAATCGCAAGTCGGATCATAGAGTCCTGTAGATGCCCCAGATTCAGAGAAACGTGTAGGTTAGGGGAGCGATTTGTGATGATAACAGGTGGGTGAAATTTCAGGAAAATGCGATTTGGGGGAAATGGCCTGAACATTTTATTGTGAAGGTTAAAAAAAAAGAAAAAAAAAAAAGGCATATGGCCAAGATCAAGGCTCTCGCTCCCCTCCCTGAGGAAAGAAAAATGCAAAAGCATCTTATGTATTCGGAAGTCTAAAGTCCTGCTGAATCCGGGTTCCTTCCAAAGAGACAACGGAGCAAAAATGACTGCTGAGGGGAGGACAAAGCTGGCATCAGCCCGCGTAAGTGTTCATCTATCACAGTCTGCAAATGTTCC
>PITB01036300.1:0-11671 GCA_004024585.1 Paradoxurus hermaphroditus | reverse complement strand
AAAAAAAAAAATTAAAAAAAAAAGATCAAGGGTCAAGACTCTTAACAAACCGTGCCACCCAGGCACCCCTTAACTTTTTTTTTTAAGTTTGTTTATTTTGAGAGAGAGGTGGGAGGAGGGACAGACTGAACGAACGGGGGGAGGGGAGGAGCAGAGAGAGAAGGAAAGAGAATCCCACTCAGGCTCCATGCTGACAGTGCAGACCCCCGAGGGAGGGCTGGATCTCGCAACGATTGAGACCAGGACCTGAGCCGAAATCAATCAGACGCTCAACCGACTGAGCCGCCCTGGCACGCCTGTAGCTCCCCAGTTTCACCTAATTCTGCCTCCTGCCCTCTCCTGGCCTCCTGGTCTGTCCCAGCTGAGACGCCTCATTCTTCCGGCATCCTGTTTTTCTCCACCTCTATCTGTCATCTCTCCCTCCTCCAGTTTCTCTCCTCCGGCCCTGCCTGGGTCTCGTTTCCCTTCTCCCTCCATCTGGGGTGTGGCGTCGCCACCATTCTGTTATACTTGGGCCCCTCCGCCTCTCTTGTTCCCTCTGGGTCTCTTCATCTGGGCCACGGGTCCTGCCCTCCTGCCCGCATCCTCTTTCCTCCTGTCCCCCCCCCCGGCCCCCCCGCTGGGCTGCTGACTGCTCATGATCTCAGCAAGCCTCCTAGGTGCGGGTCCTGGCTGGAGAGCCAGACGCTGCCCGTCTGGCCCACCTCGCCCACCCCCACAAGGGTCCTGGAGGCGCCCCGTGGGGTCCTGGGGTCCGAGGTGGGGAGCAGGTGGGGGTGGACACTCAGAGCAGCGAGGCCCGGAGCCCGGAGCACTCTCTCCCCACCCCCTCAATTCTCAGACGAGGGGAGCAGCGTTCCCAGCCCAGGGGACAGGCCGGGACTTGAGCGTGGTAATTCCCAGGCCCAGCCTGCACTCCTCCGTGTGCCTGGTGCACCCTCTGCACGTCTAGCTTTTGCCAGCTGCGCCCAGCACCCAGGTGACTCACCCGGGCTTGGTGAGGAGGAAAAGGGTCAGTGGGCTCAGAGGCGGCCGGCCTAGTCCCAGCCCAGCACGCCGCTGATTCACTGTGAGCTCTGGAGCTGGGGCCGAGCCCTCTGAGCCACAGATCTCAAAGCGGGGGCTGGCATCAGCCCAGTACTTCCCGAATCTTGAGTTCTCACGGGCGAAGAGAGCAGTCAGGTCTAGAGGTGGCACGAAGACTAAAGAAGTTTGGGGAAACGGAGTCTGGCAGGGGGTGCTGTGGGGCGGAGGCTGACTCCCCCCCCCCCCCGCCGCAGAGACCCAGAGAGCCAGCCTGGGGTTCCGAAAAGGGGAGGGAAGAGGAACACCCCCCCTCGGGCGCCGCCCCTCAGGCCCTCGCCGAGCCATGGAATGTGCTTGGCTGTGCCTCAGTTTCCCCATCCGTAAAGGGAAGCCCCTGTAGCCGGGGTGAGGATGAGCTTGGGAGAAGCGAAGCGGTCGTTCTCTTCCGGTGGGGGTGGGGGAAGGGGGGAAATAGACCCCTGGGGTGGAAGTCTGGAGAATGCTAGGCTCGCAGGGGAAGCAGATGTCTGGGAAGACAGCTGGGGGGCTGACCGGGACGGGACGCGCCGAGCCGCCAGGGGGCTGTCGCAATGCTGCCAGGGTCATGTCTGTGCATCCCTTTCACAACCGTCCCCCCACCACCCCCAGGCTGACACGTGGTTGTGGGGAGCGCAAGGCCAGCCAACCTCAAGTCGGGAGGCCAGGGCCGCCCTCCCCACAGCTGCCAGGGATCACTAGCGGTCAAAGGCAGCCGGTGGGGAAGGGGGGGTGGGGGGAAGCCTTGGACTCCAGCCCCGAGGGACAGACGGATGTGGTGGTGGGAGGGGAGGCAAGGGGGGCATGCTTGGGTGCCAGGAGGGGCCCGAGGGGGTGAGTCAGGGCAGATGGAGTGTTTACCAGGGGGCCTGGAGGCCTGGGGAGCGGGAGGGCAGAGGGAGAGGAGGGGTCTGGGGGAGTGGATGGAAGCGCACACTCTGGGATCCTCGAAGCTGACTGGCCGCAAAGACCCCCTCCCCAAAGAGATTGGGGGCCGTGGAACTAAGACCCCAGGGCAGAGCCACGGAAGTCCGGGATGCTCCCGGATGCGGGGAGCCGGGGAGGTGGGGGGGGCTTGAGGGCTAGTCGGAAAGAAAGACTGCAGGTGGCATGGGGGCGGGAATGTGGGGGCAGACTGGGTGACCCCAACGTAAGAGTAAGAGTTGCCGGCGCGGGGGAGGCTTGCTGAGAAGGCAGAGGCGGTGGAAGAGGAGCCCTCGGGAGTTACAGCGAATTGAGATTCGGTTACTGAGTGACTAGGACACGCCCCGAGGCCTGAAGAAAGGTGGTTAGCAGGAGAAACCCCTGAGGGAAGATGGCTACGGGGGTTGGGGGTGGGGGGGAGAACATAGGCAGTCCCCGGATGTGGGGAAGGGACTGCGGCCGGCTGAGGTCCACCAGCAATCAGGGAGATTGGGAGGTGCAGGTGCACCGGCAAGAGGCTTTCGGTGGAAGGGGCGTGCCTCGGCCCCCTGTGACCCGCCCCCCACCCGCAGCCAGGGGCAGAAGAGGAAAAGGGAGGTGGGTGCCGGACCGGATGGGAGGCCGAAGGGGAGGGGTTAACCTTCCCCGCCCCCGCCCCCCCTCCCCAGCCCGATAAAGGCCTGGGCCGGGCCGGGACCTCTCACCCCCGTTGCTGTCGCTCGACAGGTCCAGGTTGGTGCCCAACACCCGGGAGGGATGCCCTTCCAAGAGCACTAGAAAGGGGGTGGGAGGGACTTCGGGGAGGGAGGAGGGGTGTCACCGATCACTCCCACCCCTGCTTCTGCTTCCAGAGCGCCCCTACGGCCCAGCCATGAGGCTCATCCTGTCCCTCCCGGTTTTGGTGGTGGTGGTTCTGTTGATGGTTTTGGAAGGTAAAAGTGGGGTAGGAGCATCTGGGAGTTGGAGATTTGGAAGCTTGAAGCCGGACACGGGCCTGGGGCCCAAACTCAGGGGACCCTTGTGAGCTCAGCGGCCCCTTCTGGGCCCTGGTTTTCCTGTGTCTCGCCGCCACCCCACCCCGCACCCCGGCAAAGGCGCGCGAGGGCTTCTCCGAGGGGCTGTCCAGCGAGTGGCAAATCTGCCCGGGAAGCCCTAGCAACCGATGATGTATGGACTCGCCGCTCCATGATTGGTTGTCCTGCTTTCACACTCTGGAAAGGGGCGGGGGAGGAGGCTGTGTGGAGCGTAAGCTAGAGCTTCGTCTGGTCGCTCTGCTACCCGCTCCCTGCCCCCCCCCCGCACCCCTACCTGCACCCCGACCCGTCTCGTCCGATTCTAACACCATGACCTCCAAGAATCACCTTCAAGTATCTCCTCTCCCCTCGCCGGAATCTCATCCTAAGGGCTCCCGATACTGAAATTTCTGTACCCCTGCCTATCTCTGGACAGGCCCGGCCCCGGCCCAGGGGGCCCCCAATCTCGATATCGCCAGCACCTTCAAGAACATCCCGAATTCGCTGAAGAAGTTTGGTAACACCCTGAAGGACGCCTTCAAGAGCATTCCTGAGGCGACCGGGTTAGGAACCTTCCCGGGGCTTGGGAGGGCTGGGTCTGCCGATTAACAGAGTGGGGAAACTGAGGCTCGGAGCGACTGACAACTTCCCCGTGGTCACAGCTGGCTCGCAGGGTGCTCAGATGCGGGGGGGCAGGCTCCCGACTCTCATCTAGACCACACTGTAGAAACGGCCCTGCACGGTGGTCTCTTACCATGCTTGGGAGTCGGTCAGACCTGGGTGCACAGGCCGGCAAAGGCTCACTACTCTGGGTGTCCTCGCCCGTAGGTAGTCTCCAGGAGCCTTTTTCCTGGTGCCCAATGGATGGTTCTGAGAAGTAACCGAGGGGGTTTGCATAGTGCCAGGCAGGTTATAAACGTTTAACCAACGTTTAACCAACGCTGACTCCATCTGGAGACTTAGAGAATCATTCGTTCATGGACAAATACTTATTGGCCGGTGTCCGGGACTGTTCCCATGTAGGGAATAAGATAAAGTCCCAGTCCACAGGGAACAGACTGTAAAACCAGCGAATTTCCAGGAGATGAGCCCGGACAGAGCTAAGCACCAAGATGACATTAAACAGGGTAGGCGTACAGACCGCCAGGGACTGGGGAGGGGCTTTTGTAGACTTGGTGACTGAGTCCTCTTTGAAGTGGAGACACTTTCTTGTTTTAAGTAAGTGCTTTGCCCAACATGGGGCATGAACTCATGACACCACGATCAAGAGTCTCAAGCTCCACTGACTGAGCCAGCCAGGCGCTCCTTTTCAGATCTCAATTTAAAGTGTTCCTGCGGGGGCGCCTGGGGGGCTCCGTCGGTCAAGTGTCCGACATCCGCTCAGGTCATGACCTCCCGGTTTGCGAGTTCCAGCCCCGCATCAGGGCTCTGTGCTGACCGCTCACTGCTCGTAGCCTGGATCCTGCTTCAGATTCTCTTTGCCTCTCCCTCGCTCAAGTTTTCTCTCTTTCTCTCTCTCAAATATAAACATTAAAAAAATTTTAAAGTCTTGGGGCCCCTGGGTGGCTCAGCCAGTTGAGCGTCCAACTTTAGTTCAGGTCATGATCTCACCATCAATGGGTTTGAGCCCCGCATCGGGCTCTGTGCTGATGGCTCAGAGCCTGGAGCCTGCTTCGGATTCTGTGTCTCCCTCTCTCTCTGCCCCTCCCCCATGCGTGGTCATCTCTTTCTCTCTCTCTCAAAAATAAAGATTAGGGGCGCCTGGGTGGCTCAGTCGGTTAAGCGGCCGACTTCAGCTCAGGTCATGATCTTCATGATCTCATGGTCTGTGAGTTCGAGCCCCGTGTCGGGCTCTGTGCTGATGGCTCAGAGCCTGGAGCCTGCTTCGGATTCTGTGTCTCCCTCCCTCTCTGCCCCTCTCACCACTCGCGCTTGCTCTCTCTCTCTCTCTCTCTCTCTCTCTCACAAAGTAAACATAAAAAAAATTTTTTTTTAATTTAAGTCTTACTGCTTCATGGGGGCACTTGGCTGTCTTACTTAAAAAAAAAAAAAAGAGAGAGAGAGAGAGATCTGAATGATTAGGAAAATCCATCCAGGCCTAGAAATATGGGAAGAATGTCCCCTGTGACTCCAAAGGCCCCGAGTCAGGAAGATATGTTCGGAATCAAGGAGAGACTGGCATTCCAGGCCAGGGGGACATCTTGGGCAAAGATAAGGAGGCTCTGAAGCGAGGCAAGAGTGGGCCACCCTCGACAGCTGGCCCGGGGCGAAGTATTCTGGCTTCAAAGGGCTCGGATCCGTCTGGTGAACTGAAACCCCGAAGTTGGACCCCCCACCCCCACCCCAGGGCTCCACCCGGCCTCACAGATGTGGGGAGAAGGGGGAGAGGGGGAGGCAGGTAAGGGGCAGGCTTTGGGTGGGCTTCCGGAGGGGAGACAAAACACAGTGACCCCTCTTCCCCTCTCCCCTACAGGAGAGCGGTGGCCTCCCTCGTTAGCCGCTTGGAGGAGGGGATCAAAGGCTTCAGAAAGCTCCAGACCTGAATACCAGGAGAGCTCCCTGTCTCCTCTGGTTAGTGCCCCAGGCGGGGGCCCCGAAACTTCCCATCCCCCGGCCCCCCCCCATGCAGAGGACTTCTCGATGTATCCACCCCTACCCTCCAATAAAAATGCCGGAGAGAATTCTGAGTGCTTCTTTGCCACCGCGAGGCTACGTAAAGGACAGAGTGGGGGTCGCGCCTTTGGGGAAGAGAGGCAAGGATTCGAAAGTATGGACCATGGACCGTTCTCTGCTTGACTGAGGACTTTGAACTTCATGGTCACAAAAGAAACCTCATAAATGCCTTGGGAGCTAAGCCCTGCTGATTCCATGAGGGCATTGAAACCCAGAGTGGTGGGCGCCTGGGGGGCTCCGTCGGTTCAGCGTCCGACTTCGGCTCTGGTCATGATCTCGTGGGCCGTGAGTTCGAGCCCCGGATCCTGCTATCTGCTGTCAGCACGGAGCCCGCTTCGGAGTTTCTGTCCCCCTCTCTCTCTGCCCCTCCTCCGCTTGTGCTAACACTGTCTCTCTTCTTTCGAAAATAAATAAACATTAAAAAAAAAAAAAAAAGTTATGAAGCCAGAGAGGCGGAGTCACTTGTCAGGAAGGGGAGAGCTGGATTGGACCCCCCACCCTGAGGCTCCTGCTCTGCTATATTCTTCCCTGGCTGGGCCGCCCAAAATGAGGGACCCCAGGTTGGTTCACGACCATGCACGCGATAGGTGTTTATTACACCGAAAATGGGCAATAACGGGGAGTACGTGGAAGGGAGCAAGGGGAGGACATGGGCCAGAGCCCTGAAAAAGATCTACACGATCCCCACCCTCCAAGGAAACTTCGATGCCCCCTCCTCCAGGAAGCCCTCCTTGACCCCCAGGCTGGGTCAAGCATCTCCATCCCAGCCCTGCCCACTCTGGGTCATCACCGTCTAGTGATGGGTGGGTCTCGCCCGCTAGACCGTATGCCCCGTCACTGCTGTCCCCAAGCACGGTCCAAGCACAGGACCCGACGTGGTACAGGGGCTTCCGTGATGCTTGGTGGTGTAATTCTCAATCCGGAAAACAAAACTCCTAAGCAATACCTTCTCCCCAAACTCCTCCGAGGCAGCCGCTGTCGCTGCCCCTGCTTTACAGAGGAAGAAACTGAGGCACAGAAGTCTAAAGCCACTGATGTGGTGCCACACGGCCACCAATGGGTAAAGCTGGGATGTTGAAGGTAGGCTGGGTGGTGGGGGGACAGTTCCGGGACCCCATTCTTGCTTCACCTAACCTGTCCCTGAGGCACCCCGCCGGACTCGGCACACACACACACACACACACACACACACACCCCGCTGGCCGCGGGCCTTCTTTGCTCCCCGCCCCCCCCAGCGTATTAAAGCACACCAGCATCCCTCACTAGGTAAAAATTCATAGGAGCAGTCTCGCCGTGGCGGGCTACGTTCTGTGCCGATGTAATCGATTAATCTTTACTTGGCCATTTTCCCAGCACTTCCTGAGTTCGAGCCCCGCATCGGGCTCTGCGCTGCTGGCTCGGAGCCTGGAGCCTGCTTCCGATTCTGCGTCTCCCTCGCTCGCTCTCTGCCTCTCGCCTGCTCGTGCAGTCTCTTATCAAGATAAATAAACATTAAAAAAAATTTTTTTTAAGGTGGGAACTAAATATAACCCATTGTACTTAATGCTCCATTTCCCCCTGCCTAAATCAGCCCTTTGAGCTCCTCTACCCTCTTCCCACTCGGGAGCCAGAGGGATCCGGTTAGAACGCAAGTCACGTCACACCCTCCCCCCACTGCTCAGAACCCTCCCCCCACCCTCAGAGGAAAGGAAAACTCGAAGCTCTTATGAGAGTCTATGGCTCTGCACGACCTGCCAGGTCACCCCAGGCCTCTCTGCCTCCCTCGTGTGCAACTCCTCAGCCTCCTCCCACACACTGAGCAGGCTCCTACCCCAGGCCCTTTGCATTTGCTGTTCCCCCTGCCTGGAACGTTCTTCCTGCAGATGCCCAGCGATCTGCCCGGCTCAGGCCTCATGTCCTTCAGTTCTCTGTTCAACAGTCGCCTCCCCATCATGGTCCCCCCATACTGCTCTCTCACCACCCAACTGCCTCCGTGTCTGCCTTTCTTTCCAGTATTTGCCACCCTCTAAATACGTCTATTCGCTTACTTGTTTATTGCCTGTGTCTCCCACCGCTGGGATGTCAAGTTCGCGGAGGCTGTCTCGTCTCCCGCAGTGCCCCCCCCCCCCGAGTGCCCAGCACAGTGCCTGGCACACAGGGAGAGTTCGAGCGATACTTTTTTTTCTTTTTTTAGTTTATTTATTTATTTTTTTTACTGTTTATTTCTTTATTTTTTTAATAATTTTTTTTAATGTTTATTTTTGAGAGACAGAGTATGAGCAGGGGAAGGGCAGAGAGAGAGAGAGGGGCAGACACAGAATCTGAAGCAGGCTCCAGGCTCTGAGCCATCAGCACAGAGCCCCACGCGGGGCTCGAACTCACAGACCGCGAGATCATGACCTGAGCCGAAGTCGGCCGCTTAACCGACTGAGCCACCCAGGTGCCCCTGTTTATTTATTTTTGAGACAGAGAGAGACAGAGCGCAAGCAGGGGAGGGGCAGAGAGAGAGGGAGACACACAGGCCCCAGGCTCTGAGCTGTCAGCACAGAGCCCAATGCAAGGCTCAAACCCACAACCAATGAGATCGTGACCTGAGCCGAAGTCGGCCACTCAACCGACCGAGCCACCCAGGCGCCCCTTAAGATTTTCTTTTTGCACTTTATTTTTTTTACGTTTATTTTATTTTTGAGAGAGAGCGAGCGAGCAGGGGAGGTGCAGAGAGAAAGAGGTAACGAAGGATCTGAAGCAGGCTCCGTACTGACAGCAGCAAGCCCGATGCGGGACTCGAACTCACCAACCGCAAGATCAAGACCTGAGCCTGTGGGGCCGCTCAAGGGATTGAGCCCCTCAGGCGCCCCTCTTTTTACACTTTCTATTTAGAGCCTATAGGTTGGTTCTCAGGTTTACAAATTTACCATCAGGACCTCAGAGAGCAAATAGCCCTGATCACACCCAAACAAAACCAACTAAACAACAACAAAAAACACTCAGAGAGCCCCAAGCCCGGGGGGGGGGGGGGGGGGGGGGGGGGGGGGGGGGGGGGGGGGGCGGAGGTGGCCCGTTCAGACAGCCCCACCCATGCCACGCGCTCCACACAGCGGGGCAGGGCAGGGATAGGGGACTGATCCTGATCCGGGAGGGCTCCCTGGAGGAGGTGGTGCGGCCCCTGAAACCCAAAAGACAATCCAGAAGTACAGAGGACTGGGGAAGAGCCGGAGAAGCCGCACGATTCCGGTCCCCCCGCGAAGGCTCGCCAACAAACACAAGCGTGACTACAAAACCCGGGCCCGGAAGCGCGCGAACGGCGGGCCGCTTCGGGGAGCGGGTTCCAGGCGTCTCGAGGCGTCGCGCAGGGCCATCCGGTGACCAGGCGGCCGCCCGCCCGGAAGAGCTCCGCGCAGGCGCACGCGGGAGCACGGCGTCGGCCGCGGGGTGTGGGGGGGGAAACCGACCCGCGCGTGGACCGGACACGCAGGTCCCCGCGGCGCGGGAGGGAGTGGATCCGTCCCCGCGAACGTCATCCTGCCCGGAAGAGGAAGGAAGCGCCCTCGCACGTCCCGCACGGAAGGCCGCGGCGGGTAGAGCCGCCCGGGACAGGGAAACCCGCGGAAACAGAACATCCAAAACAAAAAACAAAAAAACCAATCTGACAATAAATTATTAGAAAATTAAAAAAATAAAATAAAATAAAAAAGAAACAGAAAATCCGCCATCAGTCGTTGCCCTGCTGGGCCCGGGGAAGAAGGCAATGGAAACGACCCTAAGGGGCTAAGGGGAGTTCCCTTTCGGGGTGATAAGAATGTTCTGGAATCGGAGGCTGGGGAGGGCCGCACAAGTTTGCAAACGCACTAAACAACATCGAATTGGACCCTTGAAGAGGGAGAGTTTTACGGTTTGCGAATATCTCTGTTTTTAGTTTTATTTTTTTAACGTTTATTTATTTTTGAGACAGAGACAGAGCGTGAGCGGGGGAGGGGCAGAGAGAGAGAGGGAGACACAGAATCTGAAGCAGGCTCCAGGCTCTGAGCCGTCAGCACAGAGCCCGATGCGGGGCTCGAACCCACGGACTGCGAGATCCTGACCTGAGCCGAAGTCGGACGCTCAACCGACTGAGCCCCCCAGGCGCCCCTGTCTCTGTTTTTAAAACTCAGCGCCCGGAGAATTGCCCGGCCGGAAGGCAGCGCGCAGGGAGGGGAGGGGGCGCTTCAACCTCGCTTCTGGGCCAGACTTCCCTCTCAGAACCCAGAGGCCACAGCGGCAGGAGGTGAGCGCCTGGGGGTGGGGGGGCGGAAAGGGAGGCGGGTTCGGGGGTTCGGGGTCTGGTCCCGGGGAGAGTGATTTGGGGGTCCGGGGGGGTCTCTTGGTCACGTTGTCGCGTGTCGCGGGCGCGGGGGTGCTCTCCGGCTCCGGACACACGCGCCGCCGGGGTCTCCCTCGGGGCCTGTCGCTCCCTAAACCCGCGCCCTCTCGTGACCTCTGTCCCTGCCCCTGCCCCGGTCCCCCCACCCCCGGCTGTTATTGAGCCGACTCCGAGGTCCACCCGGAACGACCTTCGGTCCGTTCCTGTCCCCAGGCTGGACAAACATTGCAAACAACAAACAGCCCCACGCTGACCTCGGAACTGGGGCAGGGGTCAGAGACCGCCCCCGGGCCCACCCTGCGGCCACCCGGCTCCCACGCCCTCTGCGCCTCTGGGACTCCGGCGGGGGAGGGGCGCCAGGGGCCGTCCTGGCCCGGCCAGATCTGAGGGAGCCGGGGTCAAATGCACCCCTCGAAATGCTGTTGGAGGAACCGTTGGTGAGCGGCCTCCCCTCCTGCCCCCAGGCCTCAGTTTCCTCATCTGCAAAATGGGAATTGAGAAAGGAGCGCCCCTCAGAGCTCTGTTGTGTTAAATCAGTGAGGTAAGGCGCCAGAGCCCTGCCTGCCGTGGCGCCTGGGGCCCAGCGTGTGCTGGGAAAACACAAGCTTAACCAACAGCCCCTGATTGACCTTGACCCAGCACCTCTGGTGCCGCTCTGGGCAATTTACCTCAACGGTCTCCTTTGCTCTCTGAGGTCGGTGGTCCAGGACTCTCAGTCATGGATGAAGCAACCGGCCCAGAGAGGTTAAGCAACTTGCACCAAGTCACACAGCAGGGAAGATGCAGACCAAGGCTCTGAACCCCCACCTCGTGCTTCCTGTAACACAATGCGTGGTGGGTTTTTCTTTTCCCTTTTTTTTTAATGTTTATTTATTTTCAGAGAGAGAGAGAGAGAGAGCACCAGTCGGGGAGGAGCAGAGAGAGAATCCCAAGCAGGCTCCGCAGCGTGAGCACAGAGCCCGATGCGGGGTCCGAACCCACGACCTGGGAGATCACGACCTGAGCCAAAATCAGGAGTCGGACTGCGCCGCCCGCGCGCGCGCGCGCGCGCCCCTCGAAGAGGTTTTATTGTGTGATTTTGTGCGTGCGAAACTGCTGGGCCCATTCCTTGCGTACCTCCTGCGTGCCAGCGCCCAGGCTGGGGCCCCCGGAGAGACCCGCCTTCTTCTGGAAGCCGCTGAGTCAGGACCAAACGGTCCGGTGACCGCCCCTTATCTGTGGGGGATGCTTTCCCAGCCCCCGAGGGGAGACCCGGAACCCCAGAGACGGAGTGCCAGCCCCTGGACCCGCTGTGGTTTCCTGCCCGCACGCACCCGGGATAAAGTTTAACGTATAAAACCAGACCCAGTAAGAGATGAAACGACCAGGACTAATAATCGAGTAGAACAGTTCCAATAAGATACTGGGATAAAAGTTCTGGGAGCGTGGTCTCCCCTCCCTCTCCCCAAGTATCTGACTGCAGGGCGCTCACCCCCCTTCCTGTGATCACGTGAGATGATACTAGGTCCACGTGGTGAGACGAAGTCACGGCGATGACACGGACACCGTGACGCAGTGTTAGGTGATTATTGACTGGCTGGCCTATCGTCGGGTCACCTCTGCTTCCAAACCTTAGTGGACCTGGGGTCACTGACACTGCGTGTAAAGCGGGGGGGGGGGG